>JAKCPI010006270.1:0-11052 GCA_023213315.1 Euborellia annulipes
TGGGGGGATATTGCATTTTATATAAAACACCCTCACTTGTTCATTATTATGAGAAAAAATATTTTTTTTTTTTTACAAAGTTGGTATTAATATTCCCCTAGTGGATATTGAAATGGCAATTAAAACTATCGGATTTTAATTTCTTTTTAATATGAATGTTTTAAAATTGAAAACAAAAAAAAATTTAGTATTTTAATTATTAGTTAAAAATAAAATCTCTAATTTGATTATAGTAGTATTTTTTAATTAGTTTCATAGAGATACGTTTTTTATGATTTCATTTTTGATTAATCTAAATCTACTTTTTTATTTTTATTTAGGCAACAAAATCAGTATTGTTTTTGTTTGTATTGTTTATAGGTTGGTAAACTGAATAGCAGAAAGTTATGAGTTGATTAAAAAAATAAAATAAAATATTTTAATATATTTGAAAACACTAAACACACAATTCTCTGGTTTCATACATGAAAAAGTCGCGTTTACATTCTCTACATTATAAACATACTGTCTTATAAACTCCTGAAGTTCCTACATTTAGTTCTTTTACTTATCGTTTATAGGTTATGTCATATTAAAACAAAATGGCGTCCTCCATCTTTCACCATCACTGTCAGTACTACTCTAGTCAAAAATCAAATCTTTATTCTTATGGTACGTGTACATTGTAGAGTAAAATCTAACTAGACACCGTAAAAATAAAATAACTCTCAATAACACTTATACCAAGAACATAAAAGTTCGTTATTAGATTATAATGTTATTTTTGAAGAGGTTTAAAGGTCTTTCGGTTGCGGAGATTTTAGGAACTGCAGGAACTTGGTGGAAGACGGCATTGGCAATGTTGAATAATTTTTTTACGGCAAATGACAACCCAGACAGCTTGGAATATTGCAGCAATGTTGCAGAAATATTGCGAATCTTGCATAAATTGCCAATATTGCAGCATAATTGCATCAATATTGAAAATGTTGCAAAATATTGGCAAAATTGCTGTTTGAGCTGCAATATTGCATCATTGTTGCTGCAATATTGTCAATATTGAGCAAGATTGGCAATATTGCTGCAACATTAATGTAATATTCCAAGCTGTCTGGGAATTAAATGCAACTCTAGCTTATCCAAAATAATACTGTACTAAATTATTGTAGTCTTGATATGTTTTTATCTCTTGAAACAGCCAGAAAACTAGGAAGTTACGAGATTTATTCTTGTTGTCACAGGTTAGGAGAATTTTTTTCTTTTTAACAGGATCTATTGACAAAACCATTGCTGCACAATTAACAGTTTCGGCGGTAAGCCATCATCAGGTCTACAATGGAAATACAATGTTATTATTAGTGAGAGAATAACATACTCAATGAAAGGAAGTACAAAGTTATATAGTCAATTTTTCTTTAATGCCGAAATTGTTGATAGCGCAACAGTCGTTTTGTCAATATCCTGTTAAAGAGAAAACAATATTTTATTATTGTCTACCCTAACCTGTGATAAACCTCGAAAATTGTTAATTTTTTATTTTTACCCTCTTTTGGCGTTAAAGATACCGTAATTCACCGGAAATATGTTGATCTAATTATTAGCACGTGCTTGCATGTCTGTCTATTGATTAAATAACAATAGATGATGATTTTTATATAAATCCCCTTTGAACCATTAATTAATATCCAAACCCCAGATCAAACATTGAATAAGAATATTTATGATCTTTTGAATGAATGAATGAATAAAACGGAAATATCATATGTAAACCAAACCAAATCCTAAAGGTAAATACTCTTCCCTCTTTTTTTTTTGCATTGAAATTAGAAAACCTTAATCTGAGTGAGATTAGAGATTAATCCCAATAATTAATAAAAAAAGGCAATTGAAAATCGATATTTTTTTTCCGAAAAGCTCTTTTTTGTGATTCTCAACCCTTCTATAAATTATTGTTAGATATAAACAAACCTAAACAAAAAGGAGAGGATACCTTAGTTGGAAAAAATAAAATTTGATGGAACTCAAGCAAAATATCTTGGCGTATATTTGAATAGGAAGCTTTGCTCAGGGGCCCACATCTTGTGGATACTTGGATGGCGACCACGAGCTGCCCGAGCTGGGACAGTCAGTCCTTCAGTTCTTTGTACTATGTCTGTCTCTTCCTTCCTCTTTTCAACAGGCGTCAGACCGTGCGACGGACTGGCCTGTCCTATTTCTTCCGGTCGTAAAAACGTATGATAGGGTTGGAGTGAAAGAGTGAGGTCCGCCAACCCCGCATCGCGGGACAGGGCGAGGACAGAAGAAGAAGATATTTGAATAGGAAGCTAAAATGGACTTGAAACAAGTGTCTTTGAACGGTCACTAAAACTCCCTGGCCTTTAACGGGATGAAGAAGCGAATCGTCATCATCAAAATCCTTTTATATAAAACCATGGTCAGATCAAGACTAATCTACGGCTCCCCAATTTGGTGGGGGCATGCATCCAAATGTACTATCAACCTATTAGAGAGAGCAGAAATCAAAACACTAAGAGTGATAGCAAATCCCCCACCAGGAATCAATAACACCATCATAGGAGAGAGAGCCACTATAATTTATGTCCTCCAAAATACATTTGAGATATTTATACATAATTTTTATTTTCCTCTATTTTACAATTAATTTGTTTATAAGAGTTGGAGGTACAAAGGCCCTTTGAAGTAGTTTTTCTTATTTCGGAAACTGATGAGGTTAGTTTGGATAGTAATTTATTACTTATATAAAAAGAGAAGGGGAGGGGAGGGTGGAAGGGAATATAAAAATAAATTATTGAGCTGCTTATGACTTGTTGAGGAGATATGTCTTGTAATTTTCCTTGAAGACATTGTAGGAGACGGCCAAATCAAAATTTGCCAAAGAGTTCAGACACCTGGTCGCGCTATAAGAAAAGGAACCCCGGGGTTTCGGTATCGAGATAGTGTTCCTTCTCCTTAAGTTAAGATGATGCACATCAGTGCGATACTCCAACTTGGCAAGAAGATAAGGAGGTGTCCCAAATTTGACAATCTTAAGGCACAAACAGACGAGGTGATGTTGCCTTCTACTGAACATATCTAACCAACCAGCATTTTTGAGCTTATGCGAGACTTGCGACCCCCAATCCAGTCCATAAATGAAGCAGTGGCACGAGTTCTGCACCTTCTGAATTCTCCGCATCTCCCCACCATTCAGACATGGGCCATATACCCCGTCGCAATGATTAAAATGCTAGAGAATAAGAGTCTCGCATAATGTTCTCTTCGTTTCAACACTCAATATAAGAGTATATAAACCAAATAGTCAAACTAGTTAAATTTTCAGCCACATTCTTCTTTCATTTATACATTTCTAGTCCAACCAGATAGTTCCATATGTTTCATACTTCTCTGTTTCCTTCTCGTACAGACCACATTGTTTGTTATTTCCCATCCATATCCTTTATTCTTGTACGTTCCCATTAGATTCTTCAATAATCACCTCATAGTTTATTAATCCACTCTGAATTTTGAGAACTAATAGTCCTAAGAACACAATGTTCCAATTCCCCTTTCTTTTTAACAAAGAATTACAGAATCCAAAATGTTAGATAACCTTAAATGGAGGATCAAAATATTGACAATGGCTTGGCCCTGAGTATGGTCCTATATGTGAACGAAAAATCGACCCTGGCGCATTTAGTAATAATAAATAAATTGAAAAAAACTACTAGTTCTTTGCTCATTGAAGAAATCCAGAAACTTACATATTATCAGCTATACACTTACGGCAAATATAAGTATATGATGAAACTCAGAGTAGTAAATCAATTTTAAAAATTACTTCACTAATCGATATTAGAGATCTCCAGGAATGTTTCCTCTTGCCTATATGTTATGTTAATTCATGAGTTTTTCAGCTTACGCTGGTAAATCTACAACTTGAATTATCTCCTTGCCTGTTTCTTATGCTTATTAGGTAATTCATTTTTTGTAATTTTTATCTCTTCTTTATAATCTGCTTTTTCATGAAACGAGGTACTCAAGTATCTGAACTTTTAACTCTTTCTATGCAACTACTTCATAAAAAGTTCAGCTTTAGTCCTTTAACAACTTCAGTATTTTTCAAGTCATGACTAATTCTTCTTCGGATATTGAATACTTCAAAAATATTAACATACTGGTAAATAGCAGGTAGAAATTAAAAATTTACTTTATTTACATCATTGTTAAAATCTCTGCAAAATTTATACCACAAAACAAAATCACATTTAATTATTATTTTAATATTTGTACTCCCTCTCTCTGTGTGTTTATGTATTTATTATCCCTTCTCTCTCTTAACCACTTTAACCAACTTGCAACCTCACTTGTATTAATAATGCATGAACGGAAAATTACCGTTACGTCCAAATAGCATCCTCTATTTACGTGCATAGTATAACAGTTATTACTAGTTGCTTAGAACTATTAAGCAAATAGTTGTTTGAATTAATAATATTTAATAATAATATATAACCAAACAACAACAACAACAACAACCACTAGAAATGGAGAGATTTTCATAGCGATGAATCAATAATTAATTAATAGAGAAGATAATAACTCCTGTTGTTGTTAGTCGGTCACAAATTCGCAAAGGAATTACACACAAATATTTATTGGTAACAATTCCCTTACCTCACTTTGAGTTTAATTATTTATTTATGGGATTAGTTGTGTAATAATTAAATTTAAAGATATATAACAATATTAAACTACAATTGGGAAGTAGGTGTTTCAGTCAAGGAAAAAAGTACTAAAAGTATCTCTGATATCTAAGTAATTCACAAATATTCCATAACCCTTAATATCTTTGTGGGATAATTTGATACCAGAAAATTACTTCGTAGAAGACAAGGGTGATACACAAATAGAAATAAAAATACACTTAATGAATTGGTAGTGGTATGTGATATTTGAGATGGGAAGATGATGACGCAAATGATAGAGGACAATCGATAGGTAAGTAATAAACCAGTTCACAAGGAAGAGGTCAAAATAGGTATCGTTGGCATGCACTCGTTTGACTACGATCCAGCACAAGATGGGCTGAACGCAGAACGAATACTTTTTAGCACATAATGTTCGGAAATAGTAAGTAGTTATTATTTTCGACAAAACTTCCAGTCCAACTCTTGTCTCGTGGCGCACTCTAGCGGATTGTTCGAATATCTTTGAATATAGCTCGAACAGACTTCTATTTAAATTGATTTATTCGATTGCAAACATTCCATTTCTAAATCTTAGGAATCTGAGAATTTGGTGACTTAAGGTCTTTAGAGTGCTACTGCAATTCAGTATAAAAAGTTAATCCATAGTTGATGCTTATTTTAGGGAGACTAATGACCATTTGCATCAAAAGATCTTAAGCTCGCCTTGGGCAATCCATAACCTAAATAACCGAAATATGGTATTTAACCTATTCAATTATTTATAATATTTTTTTTGAAATAAATATATCTTATTGTTATTATTTATGTGATGGAGGCACAAATAGAAGATCTTAAGACCCGATTTCCTGTTGGTGCAAAGTTTCAAAATTCATTTGTAAGATGTAAGACGAGCTTAAGATCTAAGATGTGTTGGTGCAAACGGGCATAAATGACTTGGTTTTGATTTACAAGGCTACGGGGATAAATCAAGATTGCTAAAGGCAATTCAGGTTCGAATTCACCTCATGGCAGAAATTTATCCGACTATAAGTGATAGTTCCTTCTAAGGAAGAAATCGGGAGCAATATCATTCCCATGGAAATTCCTCTCTAGAGTGATCAAAACCTGTAAGTCCCTGATATAAAAAAAGTTGTTGAAGAATTTGGTGTTATGGTATTACCAACAAATTCCTAAATGATGGTCTTTTTATCAACACTTTATGCAACGAAGTAATATTTACCATAAATTCAAAAATAATATTGCAACTTATTGGTTTTGCCATAATGTTATTTCTATTAATGATTTTTGTGTCATGATTTTGAAGTTTTTATCGTTATGCCACTAAAAATAAGTGAATCTTCTTGTAGAAAATTCACATTCATGATAGGAAATTTCTCGAATCAATTTATTTTATTTATTGATTTATTTATTTAAGTTTTCAATGTGTTGAGTCCGGCTAATGTAAGTGTGCCAAAAATTCAAATTTGCTAAACTTCTGCACATATGACCGAACCCGATTTTACTATTAATATTTCAACCAGCGCACAGGGTCTAGATTGAAAAAGTTGGCCAAAAGTCGAAAAAAATAATAGTCACAGAATGATTCAGTCCCATATAATCTTGTAGAGGGATAGTTGGTGCATGTAAATCCAAAAGGAAAGTGAGATATCTTTGATAGTTCAGGCGCTACATGAGTTCAAAGTCAGCGTTTTCGGCAGCGCGCGAGCGACGCGCAGAGGCTCTGAAATATCAATGTTTGTTTAAATGCATATAACTCTTTACTCGAGTGTCCTTTTTCAATTCTGTTTGAAGGAGGGTGTTAAGGAAAGTATGTAGAATATTTATTAATATATAGTTTTCATTAATTTATACTCGCCTTTTTTAGAAATCATGTCAAAGTTGCGTTTTCATAATGGATTTTTTTGTAAAAACTTTTTCCTTCAAATAGCAAAAAAGTTATGAACCCAGCGGGGCCCACGAAACTGAGATATGGAATATATAGTTTAAGATGTCTTGTAATAGAATCTGCAAAAAAATCCTGCCCCAACTTGCCCCCGAATTTTGAGGTTAAAAATAAGCGCGAGAGAGCTTTTTTTATATTTACACTATATGGTATCTTATTTCATATTTTTGAAATATTATTGTGTAGAAATATAATTTTTATTATTTTTTAGTTAAATAAAAGCTTATTATTTGAGAAAATATTTTTATTTTTATTTTTGAGCCCCGGCAGGCAGATTCTTGGTTAGTCAACGAGCTTTTTTTTGAATATTTTTATATAGGGTGTCTTATTGCAAAGTATTATTATATTTTTGAAATATTATTGTGAATAAATATAATTTTTCTTATTTAAACTAAATAGAAGTTATTATATATTTTTATTAAAAATAAATAGCATCATGGCGGAAAAGCGTATTGATAAAATAATCTTACTCGTCGAGAACTGTTTGAGATTATACTAAACGATGTGGACTAGGTCTTGAACACGTTTCTTAAATGTTTGGTCCAACATTTCGCATAATTTTATATACCCAACAATTTTTGAAGAGTGATCCGCCATATATGATCCGCCACTGCAATTTATTAAATTATATAAATATTATAAAATTTGTAATCAGCGACATCGGAAACGCTTATATACCAATTTTCAATCAAATCTAAAACTTTTTTCTATTTTTGGCCAACTTTTTTCAATCTAGACCACTGTGCAGGGTTAAATAAAAACGGGAAAAGTAAAATAAAGTTTCAATTTGGATTTTAATTTTATTTAATTAATTTTGATAGTTAATTAATAGGAATTTAAATATTTATTTTTTTCCATTTCAGAAGTCGAAAAATTAAAAGTCAAAAAGTAAAATGTCCCGATCTCTCAAACTTTCTGTCTTTTGGTCTCTTCATTAATAATTAAAAAAATTAGTGCCCCCTGATTTTTTTTTTTTTTTTGAAATTTGAATATTCATTTGATGAAGATATTAATGTTATTTAATAAAGTTTATGTAATCCGTATTAAAAATATTGAATAAAATATTGTAATTAAATTATTTTGTTTAATAAATGTGCTGGAAATGTGTCGTATTAAAAATATGTATAATTTAGGGTCAATATGGTAGATGCAGAAAAAGATAATAAAAAAAGAAAAATTATTTTGTTATTAATTTATTTAAAATACAAAAGGGGTGAGACGAAATAATTTTGATTGAAATCGAATTATTTTTTTTAGTCCCTTATTGGTTCATCATATGTTTTTTTCTGAAAAAATAATATAAATTCTAAATACGTCAAAAATTGTGTATGAATTTAGAGAGATTAAATAGTTTTCGATTTTGGTTTTGGGATTTGGACATGTTGCGTGACGGAGATTGAACTTGCTCTACTATGCCTATAGAAGTTTCTCTTCAAAAAACAGGCTTTTAAATTACATTGTATTAATGATAAGATTAAAATTGTAAATATAATGTTATCTTTTGGTTTAAATAAAATCAAAGACGTTAAAATAATTTGATTCTGTTCGATAAATTTCTAATAGAATCGAACATTGCCTTATTAACATGTATTTGTAGATAACGAACAAGACAGAGAGAGAGGGAGAAGACTAATGCTAATTGAATGCAACAACACGACAGCCATGTTCTAAGATGTTACAAGACAGGGGGTTATATACAATAGGACAGTGAATCCCTTTTATCACATTCTATATGGTATGTTGGATCAATGAATGGTCCAAATATTGAACACTACACAGCCTATAAAAAAAATATTGATTAATTTTAATTTAATCGGCGAGCTCGCTGGTGTAGCGGTCTATGGTGTCGACTTTCTACACACGGCGTGTTACCATGGGGTTTGGTCGTGCGAAATTTTCATTAAATACTGGAAAAATATCTATTTAATGTAAACGAATCCTCAAGTAGGCCTTGAATGGAATATTGAATGTCCCCACACTAGCACACTAGCCCTCAACAACTCTACAAGGAGAGGAAGTTGCTGTGACACTCCGTCCTATGTAAAATGTAAAAAATGTTCACTCTCAGTGATGTATTCTTTGAAAGGGGTAGGCTACACGAGAGTCCCTACTCAAACCAAGATATCCTCCCTTGGATAGGAGAGATTTGATAAAGAAATAAACATAGGAGGTGGGGTCATAAGAGAGATAGAAAATGAAGTAACTTCACGTGGCGGTAGATGACTATGGTGGAGAAGCCGGTTGGGTTTGAGATGTATGTCTTCGTGCACTAAAGATCCGGAGGCAATAATAAAAAATATCATTTGTTGGTCCATGAAGGAATTATGAAAATTCATATTAACTTCACAGAAAAAACTGAACGCTTGATATGAGGACGTTTCTCCCGCTGACCGAAATTAGGAGACGGCGGTACTGTGGTCCAGTTTGCTCACGGGCCCACATCTTGTGAGTACATGGATAGCGACCACGAGCTGCCCTAGCTGGGACTGGCAGTACTTCTGTTCTTTGCATGTCAGTCTCTTTCCTTCTATATTATCAACAGGCGTCAGACCGTGCGACGGGCCGGCTTGTTCTATTCCTTCCCGGTCGTAAAAATCCCCATCCCCTCCGCCGACCCCGCACCACCTGAATAATCAGGCGAGGAAAGAAGAGAAGAAAGAAGAAGGTACTGTTGGTCCAGTAGTAGGGCTGGTAATATTTGCAGATCCGTGGTGCGACTGGACTACCTTTGAATAATAATAATAATTATATCTCATACTTAATTTTTCCGTTCAGAGCGAACATTTTGTCCAGCATGATGTTAATTTCTTCAATATTTTGTGATTTTTTCAAATTTTTCAATAAAACTCTTCAAATGGTTGGGTGGTAATAGCCAACAAAGGAGAGAAAACTTTTTGTGCCCACCTTTAATATAGTTGTATGGTCTTCGTAATTCCAGCAAATAAACCTGAAATGGATATGCAATTTAATCGATGATTAAACTAACAGTGTCCAATGCAGAGTAAAGTACCGTCTGCTAAAATGCCCTTTGTAGATGTGTAGAAGTGTTGTTGTCGGTCAATGAATTGACAAAATTGAAATGATGGAGTCACGGACGAGTGTCCAAGAACTGCTCTGATAGAACACACACTTCATTCATTACTGTTTACATAGGAGTCCACACCCTAGTTCAACAAATAAAAACAGGCAAGAAATATAATATCAATAGATGATAGCACTCACCCAGGACTGAATGTATTCAGGAAAGGCCTGTCTACACCTTTCCCTTCCATAATATCAATAGTTACATTCAATTGATTTGAAATTCCGTCTACACTTTGAAAATAACATAGTTTTGCCTACCCTATGTTCATGCTCTCTACTTCAGAAACTCACTTTACTGAAATCATTCAGAAGTACTACTCATTATGGATCCACCCACTTTCATATAACCAATTCTTGAAATACCATCCAAGAGCAAAAATGTAAGTTTTTGAGAAAATGAAATAAATTACAGAACTATTAAATAGTTTGCATATATTACTTCGATTAACGATTTTATTTCTTTGGCAAACAAACAAAAATTAACTTAATGTACCCATATACAAGCAAATGAATCATAAATATCAAAATTTTATCAAGAAATCATAAATGATAATAATAATAATAAAAACCTTTTAAAAAGATTAAAAAAATAATTTCCATTTTTTCTAATTATACAAACGCAAAAGTGCGCAATTAAAATGAATGAATAAATAAACGTTTAATTGAATTATTATTCTAAATTTAAATGATTTATTATTTCTTTCTATTTTTATTGATCAATGTCAATGATATTTTTGATGCAGATGATTTATATAGTGAAAAGATCAAAATGTTATTTCATATATGCTGAGTTTAATGATGCATATTCGAATTATTTTAATTAATAGCGCGATCAATCACTTAAATGATATTGATGGGATAATTATTTAATTATATTTCTTCTTTGTTTAAATTCAACCAAATATCATATGTTGATTTTAATATCTTTTTTTTCGGGATAGCGGAGGACGTTCCACACCCTTGTTTATCAGGGCTACCTAAGCGAAATTCAGCAATACTTTGACATTACTTAACAGCAACGATCTTGGTGGCCTCTCTTTATCCAGCCATGACTAAGAACCTATCAAATTTCATTTCAGAATCCTACTCGTTTTGGAGATATTCAAATAGACGAACATTGGTCATATTTACAATATTGTACAATGGCTTTGAGAAGAACGTTACTGGAGGTGCGAAGATCTATGATGACCAGTGGTTGTAATAAAAACACCCTATCTAATTTTAAATGACAGTTTCTACATATCTGACAAGTTGTTAAATAAATCATTTCCTAATAACTTCAGTAAAATTAAAATGGGAATAATTTCTCTTATTTTTTTATAGGAAGAATAACAATAA
>JAKCPI010006273.1:0-12588 GCA_023213315.1 Euborellia annulipes
TCTGCAGGTGGAAGAAAATTGGAGAGGGAAGGGCATAGGCAGCCAAAAGGGAGTAATCCTGAATGCTACAACAATTTTCCGGAGACGTTTCGGTGCATTTATTAGTGCTCCATCTTCAGTCCTTTCTATAATAAAACATACACATCAATATGAAAATATACATGTATATATCAAATATATATATAACAATTTACACATGAAATAGAAAAAGAAAACAAAATAAACTTTTTAGAACTCACCATCTTGAAAAAGCCAAATGGCACCCTCTCGTTTGATGTATACAAAAAACCTTCCACCAGTAACAGACTAACCAATTATCACTCCAATATCCCCATGACTTATAAAATTAACTCATTAGATTACTTTATGCGACGCATACATACATTATGTGATTTAGACTACATTGACAAAAACATAAATATATTTCAAAATATGGCCCGTGAAAACAATTATCCAGTTTTCTTGATAAATAAATTAATAAATAAATATAATGCGGGTGTCACAAGTTCAGACCGGCCGAGTCTCGAAAATAATTCAAATAAAAAGCCACCTATGTATTATTCAATTACATACATCCCTGGAGTAACCGAAAAATTAAAAAAATTATTTTTAGAATTTAATATAATTTTAGCACCGAAACCCTCCAACAATCTAATGTGCCTATACAACAACAAAGACAATATTCCTCTTAAGTTGCGCCAGGATGTTGTATATCTTGTTAAATGTATAAATTGTCCTGACCCTGGCTCATACTATATAGGGCAGACATGCAGACAATTGAAATTTCGTATGTCAGAACATGAACGAGATATCAAAAATAAATCTAAAAACACTGCCTTGGCAACACATTGTTCAGATCTTGGCCATAAATTTGACATTGAGAATATTAGAGTGCTGGCTTCAGAAAATAAAACATCCAGAAGACATACTAGAAATGTGTTTCATACGTTCCTTTGGGCAGTCGGCTATCAATTTTCAGAGAGACAGCGAAAAACTTGGTAGAGCCTTTGACGCTGTGCTCTTCCAGAGTTGAATGGAGACACTTCATTATAGGATATCAATAATTAAATCAAAATAATCTAAGAATGATTTTCTCAAATAATGTGAAATATCTTAATCGAAATGTCAAAATTTTTTAAAAAGAGTTTTTTAATATTCATATGTATAAATTAATAAAAGTTAATAAGAGAATTTAAATATAGATAATGAGAAATTTTTTTATAAATAGATAAATTAGTTGACTGACCGAATACATTCGTTTATATAAATCTAAGAATAATATATTTGTATTCATTCATATAGTTCACTTTCTTGGGTGACCATTGTCAAACATTGTATGCCAGTTCAACAATATACATGTTCAATTGTAACCAATTAAAGACATATGTATATATCAAGCAAATTTAGACTAACTCTGAGCACAAAAAAACAATTGTAAGTTATTTCATATTGTTATATTATATTTGATATATACATGTATATTTTCATATTGATGTGTATGTTTTATTATAGAAAGGACTGAAGATGGAGCACTAATAAATGCACCGAAACGTCTCCGGAAAATTGTTGTAGCATTCAGAATTATTTCCTTTTGGCTGCCTATGCCCTTCCTCTCTGAATTATCATCACAGCCACCACATCTTAGTGGAAGAAAATTGGTACCGGAGACTGATGTTGGAATCCATCTATATACATTTAAACAACACTATCAACTTTAAAAGAGATTTCAAATCAGTCGTTCTCTTATATGGCAATATTTTCAAAAAATTTGCATAACAGATCAGTCTTAGTTACTAATATGCGCACTGCGCATTTTCTCATGACGCATGTGCGATGAAATAATCTCTTAAATATTATAGACAACCTTGCATTGTCTAACAAGGAGTCCCCACGGGTTGTGGGTCACCGATTTTTTTCAAACTCATAGGATTTGAAGATTAGTATCTGGACATCAATTTCCTAAAGCAGTACGATGCACTACTCAAGAACACTCAAGAAAATCGACTTTGAAGAACATCAAGATTTCCGAGTTGTATATGTTTGGATAATTTTATTTATATGTAAACAGTGGCTGGTAGCCGAGAGAGTAAATGCAACAGTCTAGTAAACAAGGAGTCGCTAGTTCGATGCTTGTTCAGGACATTTTTTTTTTTTTATTACAATTCTCTATCCGCATATACAGTATCTCTCATATTAACATTTATAAAATTGAAATTAAATTAACAAATATTTTTTCAATATAAATTAACATCTTTTATTTTTAATTACCACTCGTTACACACTGAAAATACGAATATTTATAATGAATTGAAATTTGGTATAAAAATTAAAAACATCTTATTGTTAAATAAGACGATTCGTTGCATATATTTTCATATATCTTTTTTTTTAAACACTCACACTTTTTTCCACTCACACACACCCCACATAGCACTGCAACCAAAAATCGGACATTTCGACGCCGCAGGGACGTTCTGCGATGTCCCAAAGTTGCAGCATCGTCCCTTCGACGTCCAAATGTCCGCTTTTTGGTTGCAGTGCTATGTGGGACATGCAGACAGTCTTTTCGGCAACTTAGGCCATATAAGACTTTAGTCGATAAAACAACACGGCTTTGAAACTGTAGTTTTTAGTAGTATAGTTTTTAATTTTTATACCAAATTTCAATTTATTATAAATATTATAATAGTATTTTTAGTGTGTAACGAGTGGTAATTAAAAATAAAAGATGTTAATTTATATTGAAAAAATTTTGTTAATTTAATTTCAATTTTATAAATGTTAATATGAGAGATACTGTATATGCGGATAGAGAATTGAAATTAAAAAAAAAAATGTCCTGAACAAGCATCGAACTAGCGACTCCTTGTTTACTAGACTGTTGCGCTTACTCTCTCGGCTACCAGCCACTGTTTACATATAAATAAAATTATCCAAACTTAAACAATTCGGAAATCTTGATCGTCTTCAAAGTCAATTTTCTTGAGTGATCTTGAGTAGTGCATCGTACTGCTTTGGGAAATTGATGTCCAGATACTAATCTTCAAATCCTATGAGTTTGAAAAAAATCGGTGACCCACTACCCGTGGGGACTCCTTGTAAGTCTCGTCCTGCTCCTATGTACTAGGCTCTATTTCCTGCCATTACATGAAACTATTTTGAGATTATATTCAACTATTTTTATATTATAATATTAATTTACTCTATCTATACTCCCATAATAGTTTGAATGTATTATTTAAAAACATTCCAGGAAGTACAAGACAGCTTTCCCGAGTCATATTTTTCTTGATGACTTAAAATTTCAAGTCAGGCCGTATATAAAGTTTTTGGGTATGATTTTTGACTCCAAACTTAGATGGGGTGAACATTTAAGGTATATGGCAAAGAAGTGTGAAGGTAAGTTTAATATGCTTAAAGTTGTGTCAAATACTTGGTGGGGTGCCCATCCCTCCACAGGATTAATGTTCTATAGAGCATTCATCAGGCCTCATCTGGATTATGGAGCCACTTTGTTTGCCAACTCTCCCAAGAGCTTTATCAGGAAAATTGAGCAAATTCAGTATAGAGCTCTTAGGTTGTCTATGGGTGTGATGAGGTCTTCGCCGACTAATGCTCTTTTGATCGAAGCCAAGGAAATGCCCTTTAAAACGAGGGCTAGAATGTTATCTGGTAGATATATCACCAGAAAGGTGGCAATGAGCGACAGTTTGGTACTCCAGTCCATCGAGAGCATCTATTTGGTTAATCTGCGTAATATTGACGTCAGGAGCTTTCAAAAGTTATCGGAAGGGAGTCCAAAAGTCTCCGCACGTAAGTGTCATTTGTTTTTCTCGGTTGATTATTCTGTTCAGACATTTAAGTTAGATATAAATTATTTTCCGCATAAGAAAGGGTGTTCACAAATGAATAGGCTTTTCCTGGATTTTATACAGTCTCACTACCCGAACAGGGAGTTAGTTTTTACTGATGGGTCGAAAAGGAGCGGCCATGGGGTGGGTTGTGCATATTTTGTGCCTTCTGAGTCTGGGGTGGGAATGTACCAAATTCCTAGTGAATGTTCAGTCTTCACAGCAGAAGCCAAGGCTATATTAGAGGCCCTCAATTATTTGAGGCGAGATTTTTAATCTGTACTGACTCTGCAGGTGTTTTGGAATTACTTAAGGGATTTCCAAAAAACAAGAGTCCCTCCTATATCGTGCTGGAGATCATCGAATCGATTTTAAGTTTGGGGAAATTTAATAAATCGGTGGAGCTTTTATGGATTCCAGGCCACTCCGGGATTATGAACAATGAGATAGTTGACGGATACGCTAATCGTGCGATTGACGTTGGCATTAAGGTGAATTTAGATCTTCCAATATCAGACGTTTACGGGATATTTAAATGTGCTGCTTATTCTGAGTGGAACAATCTTTGGAAGGAATCCAGTCAGGTCAAGGGAGCTCATCTTTTTGAAATTCAGCCGAGGGTTCCTTCTAAGCCTTGGTTCGACAATGTTCCCCTATATAGAAATATTACCTCGGTTGTTACCAGACTAAGACTTGGACATTTCCCTACTCAGGCTCATCTTTTTAGGGTGGGTCTTAGAGAATCGCCCTATTGTGACTGCGACGGAGTGTCTTTTGGTGACATTAACCATCTCTTCCTCGGATGTGCGAAGTTAAAGGGCATTATAGACAATTTTTATAAAAGTGAAGTTTTCAAATTTCCTACTAAGATGACTTTAATGTTAAAGGAGACCAATAGGAAGTCTGGTTTGACGATGTATACAATTAAACATATCTTGCAGATTTATAACAAGTGGAGGATGTGGTAGATTATCTTTGTTCAATTTTTAGCTGGCCAAATGGAATTGTCTTCCGGGGCCAATTTTAAATTAAAAAAAAAAAAAAAAAAAAAAAAAAAAAAAAATTATTTAAAAACATAAAGACAAAATCACAGGTATGATTAATTAATTTATATGGTCTTTTCAAATAATTTTTTAAAACAAAAACATATTTTGTATTATCTTCCATGTTTGTAGCTCCGAAGATGGTTCAAACCCGAACCGAGACGTCAGCAAGTGATTAAGAATTTTTATTAAAATTAAATGAAATAAAATTAGCTGCATTCTTCTTTGGAAATTATTCCTTATCATCGAAAACAATATAAAGTTAATTCACTCCATATTTTAAAAACATTAACAGGGATGGTATAATGTTTAACAGCATTTTATAATAAAAATAAGTCATTTCGGCTGCTGAGGCCATTTGACTTTATACATTTATTATATAATTTATTAAATATAATATATCTATAGCATCCGGCGGGCGTTCAACGGTCTTGTTTTTCGGGGGCCACCTATCCCGATTTTCAGCACCGCATGGCTATTGTACTAGGGTGGCTCTTATTTTTCGAAGTTGGAAATTTATTCGCGCTACCCCCTAGTTTGGTGCCATTGCCAAAAAAAATAACCTGTGTAAAATTTCAGCTCAATCGGATAAGGGGAAAGGGTGCCCCAAGAGCCCTGAAAATCGAAAAAAAATCAGAAAATATTCATTTTATTTATTTATCTTGTTAAATATAAATTATATACAAAAAAAGTGTTATATAAAAGTTGTAGATCTATAAAAAATACACATAATAACATCTATCAGTTTTTTATGTACGGCTAACGGTTTCAGAGAAAACAGCGAAAATCCATTTTTACTTTCTCTTACCTATACATCTAATCTATATAGAGCGAGAAAATATTTGGTTTCATGTAATAAATTTGATGTCGAGATTTTGATGGATATACACGTTTTGAGATCCCCTGAGTCCAAAAAAATGGTTTATGCAACATGGTCTGCCTCGGTGGGGGTGGGGTGGGAGTGGGGGTGGGGGTGTTTTGTGAACAAAATATCTCATGAACGAAAAGAGCTAGGAGGTTGAAATTTTATATTTAATTAAAGTACCCCCCTGGCACGTGACACAAAACTTTAGAACAAAATCGGCCAAGAAGTACTAGTACTTTAGTGATGTACTTTTTCAGTTTTTTACTTACTCTTACCTATGTATGTATGTAATATATATATAGAGAGAAAGTATTGGATTCATGTCAAAAATTCGATGTCGAGATTTTGATGGATCTTCACGTTTTGAGGTCCCCTGAATCCAAAAAAGTGGTTTTCGCGACATGGTCTGTCTGTGTGTGGGTGGGTGTGTGGGTGTGTGTGTGTGTGTTCAATTTTAAGCATGAAGGAATTGAGCTATGAGGTTGAAATTTTATATTTAAGTTAAACACCCCCGGGACCGGAAAAATAAGCTTTTAATCAAAATCGGCCAAAGAGCACTAGTACTTTACTGATGTACTTTTTCAGTTTTTTTCGATTTTCTCAAAATTTGCTCCAACGATTTTTTTTAAAATTCAAAAATCAATTATTTTTTAGATGCTCTTTAAAATGTATATTCTCATTTTGCGATTGAAATCTTCTGAAGACCACTTTACTCTTGTATTTCATAGGGAAGGATAGGAGAAATGGTTGCCATGGTAACAAAATATAAATATTTTGCCATACTTATAAATTTTACATCTTGAATTCAATTGTACCCTACTGTCGGAAACTAAATACATTTAGACACAAAAAATCTGGTGTGACAAGCACAGAACACAACTTTCGATTACCGAAGGTAAGAGAAAGTTGTGTGCTGTGCGCCAGTCACACCAGATTTTTTTATTTTCGATTATCTCAAAATTCGTTCTAACGATTTTGATTAAAATTCATAAATCAATTATGTTTTAGATGATCTTTGAAATATATATTCTCATTTTGCCCTTGAAATATTTTGAAGCACACATTACTCTTGTACTTCATAGAAAGATAGGATCAATGGTTCTCATTATAACAAAATATAAATATTTTTCTATATTTATAAATTTTACATTTTAAAATTCACATGTACCATACTTTTGGACACTAAATATATGTTGACTCGAAAAATCTGGTGTGATAAGCACAGAACACAACTTTCAAATAATTTTTTTATCATGAGAACCATTGACCCTATCTTTATATGAAGTACAAGAGTAATGTGTGCTTCAAAATATTTCAAGGGCAAAATGAGAATATATATTTCAAAGATCATCTAAAACATAATTGATTTATGAATTTTAATCAAAATCGTTAGAACGAATTTTGAGATAATCGAAAATAAAAAAAACTGAAAAAGTACATCACTAAAGTACTAGTACTTCTTGGCCGATTTTGTTCTAAAGCTTTGTGTCACGTGCCAGGGGGGTACTTTAATTAAATATAAAATTTCAACCTCCTAGCTCTTTTCGTTCATGAGATATTTTGTTCACAAAACACCCCCACCCCCACTCCCACCCCACCCCCACCGAGGCAGACCATGTTGCATAAACCATTTTTTTGGACTCAGGGGATCTCAAAACGTGTATATCCATCAAAATCTCGACATCAAATTTATTACATGAAACCAAATATTTTCTCTATATATATATATTACATGTATAGGTAAGAGAAAGTAAAAATGGATTTTCGCGGTTTTCTCTCAAACCGTTAGCCGTACATAAAAAACTGATAGATGTTATTATGTGTATTTTTTATAGATCTACAACTTTTATATAACACTTTTTTGTATATAATTTATATTTAACAAGATAAATAAATAAAATGAATATTTTCTGATTTTTTTTTCGATTTTCAGGGCTCTTGGGGCACCCTTTCCCCTTATCCGATTGAGCTGAAATTTTACACAGGTTATTTTTTTTGGCAATGGCACCAAACTAGGGGGTAGCGTCAAAAAAAATCTCAAAAGAATTTTTCCCCAGTAGTAGCTAAGAGCCACCCTACTATTGTACAGTACACACATAATAAGAATAGATACACGATTTTTATTTTATTTCAAACAAATGTAATATATATATAATAAATACCGGCTGGCTCAGCAGAATGTGTTCTGCACAGAAAGAAAAAAAACTCAATTTTGAGCCCGGTGGAGATTTGGTACCTTTTCATGTGGACGGTCACATATACAGTATATTGTTTGTAACTCTATACGAGGGCTAAAGGAGCTATGGGAAGCGAAGGGTTCCTTGGCATTAGAAACAAAAACGCAGAGTGCTACTGTCGTTGGGCTAAACAATAATTTAAAAATTAATTTTTTTATGGACTCGATTAATTTCTCTTGGGAAAATAATGAAGGGGATCAATGAGGAAGGAAAAGATATCTTTGGAATAATAATATAGAAGTGACTACTACATACAATATGAAAGTAGTTTATCTCCTTGTTGCAAATCTCACTCAAAAATCGAAGAAAAAATAAATTTTGGTCCGGGCTTTTTCAAAATAGGAAAAATGGTAAATAAGCGAGAGCAGACAGATGACTTTCTTAAATGATGATTCTTGATGATGATATATTTTTATTCAACGTTTGTTGTAAAATGAAAACAATTGATGATTCTTCATTAATCGTTTCATGTTCTTGGTTGAGCTTCAATACCGTGGAAGGATTGGCCGTGTCTTCTATTCTTGACTACGTTTCTAGGGGGCACCACGTAGAGGTTCCTTCCAGGCCCCCCAAAAGGTGCGGAATTTAATTAAATTAATGCAGGAGATCTCGAGATAAAGTTTCGTGTTTAAACAATCATCTTGTATTTAAATGGATTCAGTGTTATGCGATAAATTTCGATTAAACGCTTTCTAACAAGAATCGGTTTCTGGGGATGTGTAGAAAAATCAAAACCGATTTTTATTTCATATAGGAAAAAATAATTTCTTGTTTTATTAATTGCACCTTTGAGTGGACTATAAAATTTGTCCATCTAGAATGTTCTTGATCGTGATCTCGATATGAAAGACGTTTCTCCCGATGAATAGAATAGCAATCTGTTTGAATTCAAATAGCCAAATGAGGCACTGTGGTCATGTGGCAAGGTAGGCCGAATACGAATTGGGAGATCCAAGGTTAGAAACTTCATTTGGAGCACAAGTGTCTATGCTGCAGAGCACCAGGTTACTCTTCAATTCAACTCTTGGGAGAAAAGGAAATAACAAAACAATTAACATTTGTGTTGGATACAACAAAACAATAGAATGTTGATAAATGACAAAAAATAATATATTCTTGTTCAACGTTTGTTGTAAAATGAAAACAATTTCATTTTCCCAAACAAGTGGTAGTCGTTGTATTTATTTGGAAGATGTTTTTATGAACGAAGAGAACCTGGAAAAGAAAAGATGAATATTAGTAATAAATAAGCGTTGTTGGAGATTTCTTTAAATCACTTACTTACATTTCTCAAATGTAAAATCTCTAGGATTGTTGGAATTTCAATTTATTTCAATGTAACAAATAATATGCATTAATAGTCTTGCTTGGAAATTTGTTTAATAAAATTTGATGACGTTTAAAATGTCACCGCCTAAAGGAAAAATGAAAAAATATAAATTATAATCAGAGATATGCAAGTTTATGATGCACAGTGAGGGACAATATTAATATTAAAGTCCCATCCATGCGTTTTCTACTTATGATATGATTATTTCATTGTTTTTAAAGAAATATTATATATTTTTTAATGGAAACATTCATGGTTCAAACCTAGAAAATTTCCAATAAAGATTTTCATTTTCTTCTATGAAAACAATGAAATAAATACAAGTAGAAAAAGCATGGGTGGGACTTAATATTGTCTCTCACTGTACTGTAATTTAAATAATATTTACTCAAATAGGATCCTCTTGATTGCGCTCTCTTGAAGATTGAAGAGCCGTCGCCGTCGCCGATCAGCCCCCACAAGCCCAACCATCCCAAATCTAAAAGAAAAGAAGAAAAAAAGAAATAATACACAAATCAAATTAAAAAAAATTCAATTATAATAAATATAATAATTAACTTACCATGTAGACTGCTTCTTTGCGCCCAACGACCTTCTGTCTTGATGTCTAACCTAATGCCCAACAGACTCATTCACAGCTCGTGTTTGAATGTACAAGAGAAATGCATAAAAAGACTCAAAGCAAAGATTTATAAGTAAATAGAAAAGCTAAGCTTTCTAATTACGTATAAACAAATGCTTTAAGCATTTTATTACGCATTTATCTTATCCATTAAAACATGAGATATGAAAAAGTCCATCCCTCTATGGCTGAGGTTCATCCGGGCCTGAAAGAAGTGAATAAATCAAGATAATTTTTAATATAATATACATTTGTGTTAACAAACATTCGTCTATTGGCTTTAAATTAATTTATTAAATAATATTCTGTCATTTATTAAAGTCAATAGACGAATGTTTGTTAACACAAATGTATATTATATGAAAAATTTTGCGTGATTTATTCACTTTTCAGGCCCTGATGATGGTCCCCTTTGAGGATTGAAACCTTCGTGGTTGGCCAATACTATGAAAATAAATTTTTTAAATTGATTAAATTAAAATATATATACTCCCCCTTCAACAAGAGTGACTGTGACATTTCACTGATTTTTTCAATCAATTAAAAAAATTATTTTTTTCTCTATATCTATTGTAGTTATATCAATATTTATATTTTTTGTTCCTTGGTTAATATACTTAAATAAAAAATAATTCTACCAAATTTTGTTTTGTATGTTGTATTTTTTTTTATTATTTTCCCTGGTCTATTTAAGGGTCCTTCCTATACCCAAAAATTTCCCTCCTCCTCCCTTAACATAATTCTGAAACCATAACTGATCAGATACTAATTAAAAATGGTTCTGGGCCTTATATAGCTTGGTCCGTATCATTTACTTATTAAATGGTTTTAAAAAAAATTTTTTCTATTTAAAACGTATTTATTTGAAGAGTGTCAAATTCGAAATTATTATCACAATATAATCTAGTAGACCTATGTCATATAAAAATCCGATTTTAATAATATATATAAGACTAGTAAAAGTTGCGAAAAATACCAACCTCATCCCCATAAGTCTCTGCCACATAGAAGGATAGCCGATGACCTCTCTGACCCAAAGGCCCCTTATTGACCTCTTCCACAGCTAGCGAGATAGCACCGCTTATAGTTTTCCCTGGCCTATGATAATTCAAATCGCCTTCTTTTCTTTGGGAACCTGTCAGATAGCCCAAGACAAATTCTTCAGCCTCAACAATCGCCGCCAAGAGAGTACATAGCAGGATCAATGGTCCTGCAAGACCTCCACTTTTTCCCATAAGCCTCAGTGGCCACTTGCCAAAGAGATCACATTTCGAAGTTTAAGTATTGTCTGTGTTCTAATATGTTATCTGAAAAAAAAGAGAAAAGAAACACAAATTAGAAAACAAATTATATCAAGATATCAATCTTAAAAGTCAAGGAATTTGAGCGCAGATCCCAAGTAGTTCGATAACAATAAAAAAAAAATATAATAAATAAATATGCCTGGATAATTGTATGGCAAAATTTCTATGGTCTAAAAAAGATTATAAAAAGAAATTCAAAATAATTTAGTGGAGTTTTTAAAATTTAATTTAAAATATACACTATGGTTCCCAATTGGTGTGCCCCTGCATCCAAAGGTGCCACGTGATTGGCTAAGGGGTGCCGCGAGATATTGAAATAAACCAAAAAATATTACCCTATTGGGATCTATGGGAGAGGCGTGGCTTCACCTGGTGGCAAAAATGAACTAGCCATTGTAGGATTGAATGGCTGAGCTGATACGCAAGTACACGTGTTTTATGAGACAAAAAGTTTAATTAAAAATAAAAAATGGGTGTGACGGTACAGGAAATTTGTAGGTTTTCTTCTGCCACACTTACTAATAGAAATTTTATTTGTGGAGACAATATTATTGATCCTGGTGATGTTTTAAAGTGAGTAATAGTAATGACAGTTTCAATGACAGACCAAATTCTTGCTTTCTGTTTACAAACAACAAGTTTACGAGAAGAATTTCATGCAGTGGCGTCATTTGGGGGGGGGGGAGGGGGAGGCATTTGCCCCCCCCCCCCCCCCAAGGGCTCTGATTTTTATAAAATTTTATATTATTCAAAATAAAATGCTCCAAAATACATCTAGGAGTATACAAACTGTACAAATTTTATAATAATAATAACAAAAAATGTGTTTGGAGTGCACCACATAAATCAGCTCTTAAAAAATACGATATGAGACGCCTTTGCTCGAGCACAATTGTTTTAGAGAAAAACAAGAAAAAGATAGAGGCAAAAATTAAAAAAGAAGGCTTCTAAATCTGATAGATTGATTCTTCTACAATAAAATTATTTATAATTTTCACTATACTGTCTTTTTTTTTGGAAAAGAATGAAATCGAACTGTTTCATGCTTAGATGCATGACTTTTACACCCATAAACACAAAGTAGATACACATTGCTTTTATTTTTATAAGGAGAAAATTTCATATTTGTGAATATATTAGTGTATGTATGTATTATTTATTAATCTAACAATAATGTTTACTCGTGGGTTATAACTTTTTTTTAAATAATACAATTATATCAGATGTTTAAATGTTCTTGTCCCTTATATCACGTTAAACATATGAAGGTTTATCCTACAATCGCTAGTTCGAATTTAAGCCACCAGGTAGAGTATTGAAATGCTAAAGATCCCAA
>JAKCPI010006274.1:0-23786 GCA_023213315.1 Euborellia annulipes
ATCTTTCAAATGAAATGGAATAAATCCCTTGTATCCCTATGGGAAAAACTAACGCCATCTCTTGCCGCCTAGAGTAACTCGGTAGTGAATCGTCTTCTAACGGCTTTTCGAGATCTTAAATAAAAGCCAGAAAGCGGAGTGATTTGTTGAAATAAATTTTTATTTATCACCTGCATATATCTAAATATGTACTTTTTTTAAATTAAGGTCTGTTTCGGCATCGAAGGTCATTTAGAACCCGAATTGGTAGCCAATCAATTGAAATAAATTGTGGCATGAGCCGGGATACGAACCCGCGACCCTTGGCACAGAAAGCTAATCACTACACCAAGGCCTAAACATGTACTCCGTTCATGTTACAATGAAACAGCAGCACTGAGTATTGATTATTATATAGATCGAATATAAAAGCGCCTCTGTTGATTGCAATAAAAATATGTAAATTAAAAAATAATGAATTTCATAGAAATGTGAAAAAACAACGTCAGTCGGATCCGAGAGAAGAGAGATGATGCTTTCCCTAATAGGTAAAAGCTGTTCTTATCTCTCCCTTTTATCATCGTCCTCGATCAATATGCCATTCTGTTTTTGCTTGTTTTATTAGAAAATTTCATTCCTTGTTTGACTTTATAGTTAGCCTATGAATGTTAAACCTTAATTGAAGATGTATTTTTAATTAAATTTCCGTCGTTGTTTATTAAAAATAAAAAAAAAAAAAGCTTAAAATGGAAAAATGATGATCTGAGCATTAGTATTCCGTACATAACATAGAGCTTTTAACAAGGGTCGTTTTCTGTCTGCGAGAGGGGAGTATTTATACCCCCCTGCCCGTTCCCTTATCCCCGTGCGACAAAGTTAATTACAAGACAAAGGAAACACGTGCTTGTATCGAAAAATACGTGAAAACAAAATTCACTTTTGATTTATGAAGTGAGAGTTAGGATTGAGCTAGTAGTCAGATATCAATCCAACCCCGGGTTATAATTAGTGCTGCGCGAAATAATCGATTAATCAATTATTCACCGATTATTTTCTTAAAAAATAATCGAAATAATTGATTATTTTTAAGAAAATAATCGAAATAATCGATTAATCGTTATTTTTTATGGAAAATAATCGAAATGATCGATTAATCGATTATTTTAAAGAAAATAATCGAAAAATCTTATTAATTATATTTTTAAGAAAATAATCGATTAATCGATTATTTCGATTATTTTCCACAATCGATTAATGGGAAAAAATCGATTATTTTTGGTAAAAATGCGTTTCAAAAGATCGGATGAGACTAGTATAAAAAAAAAGTTCAAAAGATCTTCATGGAAGGGGAAAAAATTTCCCGCATGGCGGCAAAAATCGCTTTGCCAAAAAATTATGTTAGAGAAAAAAAGGTATAATCGATTATTTTTTCTCATAATCGATTATTTTTTCGTCTGTCCGGACTCAATAATCGATTAATTATTTTTTCCCATAATCGATTATTTTTTCGTCTGTCCAGACCCAATAATCGATCAATCGGAATAATCGATTATTTTTCATAATCGATAATCGATTATTTTTCCCCATAATCGAACACCCCCTAGTTATTATTTTAATAGTTTCTAGATAGAAAAATTGTTAATATAGTCTTGAGAGTAATTTTCATGAGAATAATGCTGAGCTGGGTTCCCGTTTCCTTCCTCAGGAGGAGGCATCTCAAATAGAGTTAGATAATTTTTCGCCATGAGGTGGATTTGAACTTGAGTTGTCTTCAACTCAGGATTATAAGCTTATCTGATTTATCTCCTCAGACAGTCGGATGAATTATTAAATTTGTATATTATTTATACATTCTATTGTGTCTAATCAAAAAATTTATTAGATTGTCTATTCTTGAGCAACCAATTAATTAAGAAATCGGAAATTTATTATTCGTATCGCTTTGGTCGGGAGGCGAACCTCTGACTCTTGAAACATGTAGCGAAATCTCTACCTACAAATATAATTATAAATTATGCGGTCATTTTTTTATTTAAATAAGTCTTTTTGCAATTTTTTTATTCGCATTAAATAAATTCAATGGAGTGAAATGATAAAGAAAAATTCATTCAGACTTAAAAAAAAAAAAAAAACTCAAAGAAAAGAATATTTTTTTCGGAGATTGAATTAAAATTTGTTCTTTAATTCAATGTGTTTATGTGTGTGGGTGCGTGTATATGTGCAAATGATAAATGAAAATCTTGAGCGCAAATTGCTTAAAAGATAATGAAAATTAATTTTTTTTTCTCGTGTCAGCAGATCATCATCAATTCTTTTGATTAAGTTAGAGCGAAATAAGGGCAGGAGGAAATTGTATTGTAATTAGTAACCAAGAAGATATTAGCGTCTGAAAGATAATAAGAATAAAATTACTTCTTGATCACTGAAAGATAGACATTGACGATGGATGATGATTTAAAATATGAATAAAAATAAATTTAGGTTCATTAAATACGTAAAATGAAATAACAAAGGTTTTTTCTTTAACTAGCTGTGCAACAGTTAACGGCACCAGTTTCTGGGGGTAAATTTTCTTTCTCTAATAAAAATATCTTCTGAAATATTTACTGTATGTAATACTCTCAGATCTCTACACCATAGGATCCTATGCTGTAGAGATCTCTCCCTCGCCACCAAAATTAGGACAGTAGAGTGCTATGTGCTCCCTGTTTTGATGTATGGAATGGAGGCCTGGACATTGACCGGAGTAACAGATAAGAAAATTGAAGCATTCGAAATGTGGATCTACCGACGACTATCGAGAATATTTTGGGTGGACCACGTGACCAATGCTGAAGTTTTACGCCGCGTCGGAAAGGAGAAAGAGCAGCTGCTCCTCAACATCAAAAAAAGAAAACTGCAATATTTTGATCATGTCATGAGGAACCCATCAAAATACAAAATCCTTCATCTGGTGATGCAGGGGAAGATCTTCTGAAAGCGAGGTCCAGTACGTCGGCGTATCTCGTGGTTAAGGAATTTATGAGAGTTGTCTGGACTTTCTTCGGTGTTGTTCCGAAGAGCTGCGACAAGGCGTCAATCGCTATGATGATAGCCAACGTCCGGAACGAGCATGACACTTGAAGAAGAAGAAGAATACTCCTAGTATACCTCATCTTAAATTTTATTAAAATCGAATGAAAATAAATTAATTTTTAGTGAAGACAGGGAACGGAACCGCTCTCTGAAACATTTATTATTATTATTTGAAATTCCTATTGGAATCTCCGTTTATTTGCCCGAGGTGCTTACGTGCTCGAAGACACACACCTCAAACCCAACCGGCCTCTGGCCGTAGCCATCGGCATCCCGTGAAGTTAAATCCTTTCCTATCTCTAACTCCTCCTCCTGCGTTCGTTTCTAGCTATTGAAGTAATCCTTATTATGTCTGGTTCCACCCGGTTCCTTTTATCCAACCTCTTATTTGCTATGGAGAATGTCTTACAAGGGTCCCCACGGGTTGTGGGTCACCGATTTTTTCAAACTCATAGGATTTGAAGATTAGTATTTGGGCATCAATTTCCTAAAGCAGTACGATGCACTACTCAAGAACACTCAAGAAAATCGACTTTGAAGACGATCAAGATTTCCGAGTTGTTTAAGTTTGGATAATTTTATTTATATGTAAACAGTGTCTGGTAGCCGTGAGAGTTAGCGCACCAGTATAGAAAACAAGGAGTCGCTAGTTCGATGCTTGTTCAGGACATTTTTTTTTTTTCAATTCTCTATCCTTATATACATACAGTATCTCTCATATTAACATTTATAAAATTGTAATTAAATTAACAAATATTTTTTCAATATAAATTAACATCTTTTATTTTTAATTACCACTCGTTACACACTGAAAATACGAATATTTATAATAAATTGAAATTTGGTATAAAAATTAAAAACTATACTACTAAAAACTACAGTTTTCACCGCCGTGTTGTTTTATCGACTAAAGTCTTATATGGCCTAAGTTGCCGAAAAGACTGTGTGCATGTGTGTGTGTGAGTGGAAAAAAAGTGTGAGTGTTTAAAAAAAAAAAAAGATATATGAAAATATATGCAACGAATCGTCTTATTTAACAATAAGATGTTTTTAATTTTTATACCAAATTTCAATTTATTATAAATATTCGTAATTTCAGTGTGTAACGAGTGGTAATTAAAAATAAAAGATGTTAATTTATTTTGAAAAAATATTTGTTAATTTAATTTCAATTTTATAAATGTTAATATGAGAGATACTGTATGTATATAAGGATAGAGAATTGAAAAAAAAAAATGTCCTGAACAAGCATCGAACTAGCGACTCCTTGTTTTCTAGACTGTTGCGCTAACTCTCACGGCTACCAGACACTGTTTACATATAATTAAAATTATCCAAATTTAAACAACTCGGAAACCTTGATCGTCTTCAAAGTCGATTTTCTTGAGTGTTCTTGAGTAGTGCACCGTACTGCTTTGGGAAATTGATGTCCAGATACTAATCTTCAAATCCTATGAGTTTGAAAAAATCGGTGACCCACAACCCGTGGGGACTCCTTGTTAGTTTGAGGAGGGACTCTCTCAGCACCGGCGTGTAGCCTACTCCTTTCGAAGAATGCACCAGTGAGATTTATTACCTTTCTACCATTCTTTTAATAAAATAAAGAATCCTTTTTGGCTGGAGATGTCTATATTATTAAGACTATGTAGGCAGCGATAGGAGAAATGGTGTCTGTCTTCACCATGGTAACAAAATATAAATATTTTCCCATGTTTATAAATTTTACATCTTGAGGGGCTTGGTGTAGGGATTAGCGTGCTAACCTCGTTTACCAAAAGTCGCGGGTTCGGACCCCAGGCAGTCCGATGATTTTATTTGGATATAAAATGTCTTAAATAGAAATGCCTGGACCCCCAATAGATATATTTAAACATACGAGTATCGTTAAAAGTCTTAAATGGCCTAAATTGCCGAAAAGACTGTGTGAATGTGAGTGTGAATGAGAAAAAAGTGTGAATGTTTAAAAAAAAAAAAAAACATCTTGAATTTTAATATATCGGCCTAAGGATGATAATTTATATTTAACTTCATCTCAATCCGCCAGTAGCTCAGAGCTTAAGAGTTTGTCTTTCATACCGTATAATAGTAAGCTTATAGATTGGAATGAAAACATATCTATGAATATATTCTGATAAGCATCTGAGTGTCAAACTCTTATTTCGTTTAAACGATTATTTAAAAAAAATCCCCGATTAAACCATGAATGAGATTACGAGAGTATAAGAGTCTTCTCTCTTGTGGATTAAAAATTATATGAGAGTAAAATTTAAACGCTTGATTTATAATAAATATCATCTTGAAAATTGAACTTTTTGTATGATTATTTCAGAAGACTGGTTACAAATCGCATCAAGGGCATTAATTAAACTTTATTCATTCATTATCAGATCATTTTATTTGATGAAAAGTATGGTAAAGTAACTCACAAAAAGGAAAGAGAGTGAGTGAGGTTATTAGAGATATATATCTCTTATATATATAGAGAGAGTAGAGTTTGATTAAGAGACTAATTATTTGTAATGGCATTAGAAGATAGAACGATAATTATTACCCAGAGGATATGATAAAATTTATCTATTATGGCGCGAGATCAGTTCGCAACATTAACCGAAAATAACATTCGAGTAAATCTCTTCGCCATTTAACCTAGAAAAATCTTTTAAAGAAATATTTATAAAAATCTGGTGTGACTGGTCACACAGCACACAACTTTCTTTTACCTTCAATAATCGAAAGTTGTGTTTTGTACTTGTCACACCAGATTTTTTGTGTCGACATGTATTTAGTTTCCGGTGATATATTAGAATTCAAGATGTAAAATTTATAAGTATGGAAAAATATGTATATTTTGTTACCATAGCAATCATTTCTCCTATCTTTTCTATGAAGTACAAGAGTAAAGTAGCCTTCAGAAGATTTCAATGGCAAAATGTGAATATATATTTTAAAGAGAATCTAAAAAATAATTGATTTTTGAATTTTAATCAAAATCGTTGGTGCGAATTTTGAGAAAATCGAAAAAAATAGAAAAAGTACATCAGTAAAGTACTAGTACTTTTTGGACTATTTCGTTCAAAAGCTTCGTGTCACGTCCCATGCGGGTGCCTGACTTAAATATAAAATTTCAACTCTCCTAGCTCTTTTCGTTCTTGAGGTATTTTGTTCACAGACAGACTATGTCGCGAAAACCACTTTTTTTTGATTCAGGGGACCTCAAAACGTGAGATCCCGACATCGAATTTTTGACTTGAATCGAATTCTTTCTCTCTATATATATTAACATATAAGAGAAAGTAAAAATAAACTGATATAAACAAAAGAAAATCGAGCGGATTGTCGGATAATATGAATGAATTTTTTCTGAAGTGGCACAATTTAAAATTTTGAGTTAATTATAATCAATAAATTCTAAATAATTTAGAAAATATTGATTCGAATTCCTCGCATTACGGAATTCCCTGCTCATTCTTCCTTACTTGAGAAATTATTGAAAGTTAGCTAGCTACTAGGCGCTTCGCCCGCCTCTAACTGCGTTTCCTTGCATATACATATCTGAATTATAATCTCACTTATCTCATTTGTATAAAATAATATTATTATGTTTGTGAATGAAAAACGCCAAATTTTCAGCAATTTTTTAGGTAATATTTTCAAATATTTGGGAGACCTATCGGCACTCGTTCTTCAGTGGATTTCACCTCTTTCACAAAGCAAGATAGAATCAAATGTATTCCAATTTTTGGATTTTTAGGGATTGCGGATTTCCGGGGCCGAATATTTTTTCTACAATTTCAATAACATTTCGAAATTCCATCGTGAAATTGGCCGTACAGAGCTTGACAGACAGGATATAGATATTAATTATAAATTCAGGATGACCGAGCTGGAGCTTGGTGTTTTTTTTTCTTTTGATGAAATTAAAAAACAAAAAAACGAAAAATGTATTATTCCTAATTTCATATTGATACTTAACAATTTGATATAAATCAGCGAATTTTTGAGGAAATTAAAAAAACTAAAAAACTACACCAGTAAAATACTAGTACTCAAGGTTTCCCAAAGACGAGATCAATTTGTTTTGTACACCACGAATAGTAAATATTTAAAATCTGAAAGAAATCGTTAAAGCTAAATAATTTTGAGAATATTGGAGAAAAAAACTAAAAAAGTACATCAGTAAAATACTAGTACTCAAAGTTTTCCAAGAACGAAACCTAGCGTAATTGGTTTTGTTTACCATGAAATAGTATTTATTTAAAATTTGAAAGAAATCGTCAGAGGGAATATTGAGAAAATTGGAAAAAAAAACTAAAAAAGTACATCAGTAAAGTACTAGTACTCGAATTTTCCCAAAGACAAGACCTAGTGTAATTTCATATTCAATCCGAAAATAGTATATATTTAAAATTTGATAAAAATCGTTCGAACGGTTTTCGAGAAGTGATGAGCTTACATATAAACAAACAAACGTTCATTGCTCGTTTAATAGTATGAAGATCAGATAATAAGAATACTGAATAAAAGTTAAAATTAAAAAATATTCTATCCTTATAATACGGTCTAAAAAAGACTAAATACAAAAAAGATAGGTGAGTCGATAATCAAGAATTTTAACAATAGCTTGATGGGTGAATGACTTTAATAAATTAGAGGGAGGACTGACAATGCATTGTTGAGACCCCTTTTCATCCCCGAGGCATTTATTCATGAGGGAGAGAAAGAATGCCACGAGGGAACCAACGAGTCTGATAAAAATCAGATTAACTTTATTTGGCACACAAGTGACGTCATAGAAGGTGGGCTTTGTTTGGAGTGGAAAACATCGGAAAGGGAGAGAGAATTTGGAGGTGAAAAAAAAAAAAAAAAAAAACACCCTCCACATCAGGGACGAGAAGAGAGTTCAAGACGGAAAAATAAAAACAATTGATGTTCATTGGGTGAAAATAGAATTTTCTTCATAGACTCCAATAATAGAGAGATATTTTAAGAGCAATTGGGAGAGGGAGAGAATGTTCATTTGTATTCATAATCATTAATGAAAGAAAATTAAAACTCGGGCAACTCTATGCGTTGCTGGGAGATCCCGTCCTATGGAAGGGACCTCTCTGAATGATGCAATCTTCGAAAGGAGTAGGCTACACGCTTAAAAATTCGAAAAAAATAATTTTTCATTAGATATTAATACAATTTGAGACGCTAGTGATATACAAATATGAAAATTAAATTAAACTTAAGGTGCGCGTATCGAAAAACCGTTAGAAGACGATTCAGTACCGAGTTACTCTAGGCGGCAAGAGATGGCGGTAATGTTTCCCATAGGAAAACAAGGGATTTATTCCATTTCAATTGAAAGATTCCAGCTAATTAATTAAAGGCAAAAAATTAATTATTTTATAGGCCTAACACAATTATTACTAATTTAATAATTAATTAATATTATTAATTAATTAATTAATAATTAATATCTACATGGGCGTAGCTAGGGGGTGCCGGGGGGCCTGCCCCCCTCCCAGAAGGCTCGTCCTCCCCCACCCCCAGAGAGCTCCTTGCCCCAAGAAAAATTGAGAAAATATGGGGCTTTCCAAGCCCACCAGAGGTTAACTGGTCCCACGCCCCCCCCCCCCAGCCAAATTCTCTAGTTACGCCCATGATTATCTATAAGAGGCTGTTTAGATCACGACTAACAGAACTAGTCAATTCCAATCTACCTTTATCCCCATGACCTCTAGCGATTGGAACAAGCTCCCTGCTATCTTCCCCAAAACCTACAATCTTCAGACTTTCTATCTAATCTCAACAGGCATCTTCTCAGTTCCCACAGTTGAGTTCCCCTTTTATGCTTCATCCTTTATTTATTTATTTAATTATATTCTTCCTGGCTGCATGTGATCACTGGTCATTATAGGTCTTCGGACCTTATGCACCCATTCCAAAAAAAAAAAAAAAAAAATACTAACTTTATAATTAATTAATAGCCCTCGGGCCGAGGTGTAGTTGCTAATGTGCCGGGTTTTTATACTAAGGGTAGCAGGTTCGGATCCCAGGCAATCCGATAATTTTATTTAAGTCATTTGGATACCAAATGGCTTAAATAAATAAGCCTGAACCCCAAATATATATAAAAATACGAGTATCGTTTAGTCTTAAATGGAATGAGTTGTCGAAAAGACTGTGTGTATGTGTGATACTAAAAAAAATTAATTAATATTTAGACCGACTTCCAGCAGAGAGAAATTTTAATACCTAAATCTATAGAATATTGTTATTAATAATATAGTAAAGAAATATTTTAAAAAAAAAAATCTGCACGTTTCTTGTTTATACGATTGACTGGGATTAAAGTTAACTCCACTCTCAGTTTAAATTTTAAATTCGTGTAATCAAACGTAGTTTCCTATTTATACTTAGATTAAACATTCAAGATTTAAAAGAGAATTCAATAAAAGTAGATAAAATAAATTAATAATTTTATATCTTTCCCTTTGAAAGTAACCTTACGTTAGAAAGAGAAAATATTTTGTATGCAAAAGTGTTTTTTCTAAATACATATATATATAAATGAGAAGATGAAATTGCTAAAGTTGTATTTTAAATAATCATTTGCATTCCAATGGGAAAAAAGAAAGAAAATAAAAAAAAAAGGTAAGTGAATAAAAAGAATTCAAGAAAAAGAAGAAAATCAAAGAAATTAAATAAATTTTCTTTTTTAAGAAGAAAGTTTTAGTTTAGTTATAGCAAGATTCAAAAAGAAGTATATTAGATTGGTGTGACTAAAGGGTAACGAATTTAACCAAGTCTTAGGAATAGTAAACAAGAGGCTCTTCGGGCTTTTCATGCTTTTGGTTATTTCAAAAAATCTGGTGTGGTTTCAGGTCAAATTTATTTCACTATGTTGTCGACGTTTCGGGAGTCTAAACGCTCGGGATAGAGTTATTATTACCGTACTGATTATTTAGAAAAAGAATCCTGATGAAGGGAAGCGTTTAGAGTCCCGAAACGTCGACTAAATAGTGAAATAAATTTGGCCTGAAAATACCTAGTATATAAGCCTTATTATTTATCATTTAACTAATGAGAATCGTTAAAATCAATATGGCCTAAGATGCACCAGGTATATAAGAGGAATTCAGAAGGTACGCGTCTCGATAAGCCGTTAGAACACGATTGACTACCGAGTTACTCTAGGCGGCAAGAGATGGCGTTAGTTTTTTCCATAGGAATACATTCCATTTCATTTGAAAGATTCCAGCTAATTAATTAAGGGTAAAAAATTAATTATTTTTTAACACAATGATTACTAATTTCATTATCTATAAGATATAGAACGAATTTTTAAAAAATATCTTTTCTTTAATGCGATTAATCTAAAAAAAGAATTTATTTTTTCGAAAATCAAAAAAAGGGCTTCTATAAGTTGTAGATATTTTAAATAGCTTTAATTAAAAAAAAATTTGAGGTCGATAGCTTCAAAATTGTGGCCGCTGGAATCTCCCAAAATTAGCACTCCGAGACGCGCACCACCGACTCTAACATTGTAACACATACCAGATTTTTTTTTTTTTTTTGTTTAAAAAGATTTTGCTGACTTTGTGTTACGGCGTGCGTGCGTGTATTGTAAACACCTTCAAGATTATCACCCATATAAAAAATAAACTCATCCTCAGATGTTCCAAAGTGTAAAAACACAAATAAAAAGCCTAATAAAAAATAATTCCAGAAATAATTTGCCAGCGGCGCCTAGACAGACAGACAGACAGTGGGAAAGAGGCTTATTGCTATTGCGATAGAAGAGCTATGATATATATTTTTAGACCAGTGGTTGGTTTATGGTTTATTTTCTAAAGGCATCGACCTTTTCAATTTATTTTCTCTCCTTCTCTCTCTGATTATTTCATTCAAACAATAAAAGTGAGAGAGAAATTTAAAAATGAAAATATGTTCTTGTTGTTTAAACAAAGAATCAAGTGATTATTTTGAAATTAAAGTGTTTTATAATTACTTTTAAACAAAGCGCTAAAATGAGTATAGAAAGATCTCCTTGTTCTAGAGGAGTTCAGAACGAAGTGGGATGGGTTGCCTACCTTCCAGCAAGCAATACTTAATTTGAAATGCAAACGAGAAAAAAAATTAAAAGAACCATATTAAATCATATAGAAATTTATTCTAATTTTAATTTATAAGGTATTTATTTTACTACAATTGGAAAATCCCGCCTTTTGCGGATCCTGGACCCCCTTGCTCGTCTTCGGCGAGCAATTGCAAAATTTTAGTTTTAAATTTCCCCTCTGGCCCCGCTTCCTTTGACTCTGGCCAATCAGCGAGAGAGAAAAGTAAACAGAAACATACAAGGGAGCTAAGTGGCTAGCGCTTTATATATAGGTAAAGATTATAATTGAGATTATTTATTTTTTTTAACCATAAGTATACTTCTTTTAATAATAAAATAATGGATACTAGCCGCGCCGCCCGCCTTTGGCGAGCTTCGCCCCCTGTACGACCCTCCTACTGGCTCGGGCCCGCCCCGTGGCGGACCCTCGCCTTTTCTTCTTAATTAGGAAAATAAAATTATTACTACGTATTCCAATCTAGTGCCTGTTTGAGGATTTACATTCATGGAATACACAAATGGAAAGAATACATAAATATTTCTCTATACATTTCCTATGGGAGAAATCGTAACTTTAAGAATTAATAACTCAAAATGTTATTGAAATTTCGGGATGAAAATAATTTTCCTGTAATCTTTAAAAGGTCCTCTTTAAGCATAAAAAATTTCATTTCAAAATTCCAACGGGAAGTTGCCTAAATAGAGCGTGACAGACAGACGGACATTAGCGAATTATATATATATAGAAGGTATTCTTACTTTTTTACAATAAGATTTAATACTAAAGGAAGGCCTGGCATGTAGTCAGCCCCCTCCTCCTTGCCCGAATAAATTCTGGCTACATTTATTAATTAACTAATTAATTTTTGAAGAAACCGGAGAGATATACAAAAGGGAATAAAAAGTTCAGCCTACGACATTCATAATCAAAAATGGACAAAACAACAGACAGGACTAGCAGGAAAAACAACTCGTTGATTTGATAAAGGACTTTGTTTTGAATCCTGGCAAACAAAGGATTATCATTATTTCCACCAGAATAAAATCAAACAAAATTTTAAGACAAAAACTATTAAATGAAATTTCTTCATATTTGTATTTGTATCAATCGAAAACGAGTGAATTTGTTGATTGATCTAGGTTTTGTCAATTTTTTTTCTTAATTTGTTATTTAACAACTTTTGTAGGTTTATTATATTGCGGGTGGAAAGTTTACCCTCTGGGTGCAAAATAAATTGGATCTACTGGCCATATCATTTTATTTCAAATGATGATCAAATCAATTCCAAAAATAGAAATCATAGTGATATCATCAAAAAAAATTTGCATATCTTCTCTTTTCTTTGAAATCCAGATTCTTATTTATGTGGCCTTGGCCTTAAGAACGAAAACACCAAGATTTATAACTAGACAAATATCAGTTCCTTCTAAATATTTAAAACAAGAAGGGAATCTCGCTCTCTGCCCTGGATTGCACGAAACATTTTCATAAATAGTAAATTTTCTTTTCTTTTATTAGGCGACGGTTTGGTCCTAGTATGGACCATCTTCATAGCAGAAAGATAGTTATTATTAAAAAAAAATAAATAAAAAATAACCGATTATTTATTAATTTCAATAAGTGAAAAAAGTAGTTATCGCCAGTAGTCCCCACCTGATAGCTTTAGCCCTAAGTATATGGTATAGCATATGGTAAAAATGGTGAAATAATTTTAAATTTGAAAAGGTAAAATAAAATCAACTGTGCCAGATTTTACGTTTTAGGACCACGGATCTGCCGATTTGAATCAGCATGTCTATTGGATCCAAGTACAAGCTGAGTACAGTCGATGGCACAAGATGTGTTCGACAATGGAGCCTAGAATGTAGACAACCAAAATGCTTTGTCCGTCGAAAGAGTAGTCTTAAAAGTAGCTTTTTCCCTTCAGTTCCACTAACCTCAAGGCTCCACTCTCGAACACATCACTTGTGGTGCAGACTGTACAGTAAGGGCCACAATTAAGTCCCCACCTGATAGCTTTAGCCTTAAATATATGGTATAGTATATGGTAAATGGTGAAATAATTTTAATGACCGAAAAGAAGTAAAATCTGGTACAGTTGATTTAATTTTGCCTTTTCAAATTTAAAATTATTTCACCATTTACCATATACTTAAGGCTAAAGCTATCAGATGGGGACTTAATTGTGGCGCTCACTGTACAAATCGGCAGATCTTTGATGCGGAAGGAAATTGTTATTTAATTTGGACTTAAGAAGGCTAAGCCGTAAAAATTAGAGAAATAACATAAAAAATCTGGTGTGACTGCACAGCACACAACTTTCTCTTACCTTCGGTAATCGAAAGTTGTGTACTGTGCTGTCACACCAGATTTTTTGTGTCGACATGTATTTAGTTCCTGGCAGTAGGGAATATTTGAATTCAGATGTAAAATTTATAAGTATGGGAAAATATTTATATTTTGTTACCATGGCAACCATTTCTCCTATCTTTCCTATGAAGCACAAGAGTAAAGTGTGCTTCAAACAATTTTGTGGGCAAAACGAGAATATACATTTGAAAGAGCATCTAAAAAATAATTGATTTTTGAATTTTAATCAAAATCGTTAGAGCGAATTTTGAGAAAATCGAAAAAAACTGAAAAAGTACATCAGTAAAGTACTAGTACTCTTTGGCCGATTTTGATTAAAAGCTTATTTTTCCGGTCCCGGGGGTGTTTAACTTAAATATAAAATTTCAGCCTCATAGCTCAATTCCTTCATGCTTAAAATTTGACACACACCCACCCACCCACCCACCCACCCACCCACCCACACACAGACAGACCATGTCGCGAAAACCACTTTTTTGGATTCAGGGGACCTCAAAACGTGAAGATCCATCAAAATCTCGACATCGAATTTTTGACATGAATCAATACTTTCTCTCTATATATATATTACATATATACATAGGTAAGAGAAAGTAAAAAACATCTTTTGAAATGAGCTTTAAAAATAAGGTATAAACAAAAAATAACGTAAACACCTGGAAAAGCGCTAATAATAGATTCAAAAATAATAGTATCTACTCACTCCGGATGTCACTGAAGGTTTCTTTAACCAGTTTGAGAAAGGGATTGTCTCCAAATCCATAATAGTAATGCACATGCCAACACCGAGTAATAGGAACTCGAATACCAGCTGCTTGGAGAGCCATCAGGACTGTCTCTGCGTTCTCGTCAAAGTCCGTATCGTCTGAGTTTAAATAGAAGAAGGCTACCTGGAACAAAGGACTGTCAATTAGTTCATTCACTCTCTTTATTTATTTTATGAAATCAATACCTGAGTCCAATTGAAGGCAAGAAGAAGAGCAGCTACACTTTTGGATATTTGTGAATTAGGAGGACGAGTTCTTGCAAAGGTATGGAATATACTCTTGTCCGATGGTTCATGATGACGGCAATACTGAAAACAAATGACGTGATTATTAATTTATAACAAATAAGATTTGGGTTAAGAGATTATAAGGAATGTCAGTCAAGGAATGAAACATTTACTCTAAAAAAAAACAACAGGTGTAAATTTTTGTCCCCGCCCCAAAAAGGTAAAATAAGATTTAATTTACGTAAAAGTGTACATTATGCTAGCCTATTGAATTTGTCTTTCTTTAATGTATTGCACTATTCTGATTTTGATAGAGAAGGAATCTCCAAATTCGGATTACGTCTCATAAATAACTGAAGAAGGATGATAGAAAAAGAAGATTCAAAATATAGTTAGTATAGTGGTATAAGAAATAAAAAAATAAATCACAGACGAAACAGTGCAAGAAATTATATAATCGGTACCAAATAGAGGAATACTGTGCCTTGGAAAGATGCAGACGGAGGCGCATATATTAATGAAATAAAAAATTGTTAATTTATTTTCAGAATTTTATTGAACTTGACGACCAGATTGATTTCGATCGATTTTTCAACCATCATCTATCTGTTACTTATGTTTAAATGTTATTATCAGAGTTATTAATGGTTGAAAAAATCGACCTAAACTAATACACTGCACTCTGGTCATCAGATCCAATAAATTCCTGAAAATAAAATAAAATATTTTTATTTTATTAATATATTCGTCTCCACCTGAATCTTTCCAGAGCACAGTAATCCTCCATTTGGTACCAATTATTAAATATTGTTGTGAAGCTAAAAGAACAGAGAGAGAGAGAGAGATACAAAATTTGATATTTGGAATCTAAAGCTCTATTTTTAAACTCATTCGATGGCAAAATTTGATATATTTCTAGAACAAGACACACATGTAAAGATTCCCACAGAAAAGCGCAAATTCTGCAATTGGAATCGTTACACGTGTGTCTGATCCCCTGGGAATGGGGAATTACTGTCTGGAAGAAGGCATAAAAGGCCATCCCCCACTCCCGGGCGGGATCATCTCTCTCTCAACCTCCGAAGTACCAGACCTTGTATATTAATATAATAAACATAAATTTAAAAATTACAACACTTTTATTGAAAAACCCCAACAAAATCCCCTGAGAAGGCAACATACAACACCTGATGCAAAGCGACTTACAACAATATAAATAAAGTAAATTTCAATTTAATTTGAAGAATTTTTGCAAGGGAAGAGGGTCACTTTTTATTTTTTGAAATGTTTAGGAAAAAAAATCATTGTGTGGTTTTATGAAACCACGATGCAAGTGAAACTTTTTTCGGATCGTATGCGTTTAACTGAAAGAAGAGCGAAAAAATTTGAGGCCATCAAATAAAAGTTCCTTTAAAAATGATAGATGATTAAAGGAAGAAAGGACCTGTTGGAGTCAGCTATGCCGGTGGTCCAGAGAGGCAAAGACTCACCAAAGGCAGTGTGTTTGTGACTAGTGATTTACATGTATATATATATAGACAATGTTATGCATGAAGGAACCAAGCGCCATTATGATCGAATTTTTTTTTAATTTTTCTCATCTCTCAACAGAGATTAACTCCAATTACAGAGAGAGGGAAGAGACATTGGCAATGTTTGAGAATTTTCACGGCAAGTGGGATTTGAACCCGAGTTGTATAGCAACTCTAGATTCGTAATCCGCAGCTTATCCGATTAGCCACGAGCCTCTTGAGATTGCCATCTTGCAAGCAAGTGGAACATCTCATGCCAAATGAGAAATTTTATCTTCAGAGTCTGAAGATTGTCAAAATCTAGACCCCAAATTATTCAGACTCATATAATATAAAATTTTGGTGGACAGGAGTAATAAAAAGAAAAATTCATATTTCTTTACCGCATAATTAGAAAAGAAAGTATCGCCAGTTGCCTAACAATCAGGGGTCTAGGATCACAAAAATAAATAACCTCTACATAACATCAGATATAGAAAACAAATTAGTTTTATAAGGATAAATTATGTAAAAATTTTTCCTTTAAATTATTATATTTTCCTAAATTATTCCTCTCTATGCAATAGCGTCAAGATATTTTTTTCTGACTTCTCCCCTATCATAATTTTTTTTTTCTCTGTTAAATTCATTACAATAAATAATAGCTGATATGAATGGGATAAAAAAAGAGAGAAATAAATTAAAAGATAAGGATAGTGGGGGAAACAGAGTGAGTGAGTGATAAGAGCGTAGCACCTCCCAACCCTCTTGAATAAAAAAAGGGTGAAGGGCTCTTCAATTTCTGTCCTATTTAACAAACACAATCAAATTAGCAACCAACGTTTCTAATTTGTTTTTTTTCCTATCTCCATGGGTAATGAATAAATTTCTATCGCATCTCATAAAGCTAAATTATTAAATACGTCAAACGTTATTATTTTAACATAGCTAATAGAGTTATATTTATATTAAAATCACTTCAAAGTATATTAATATTTGTGATCGTTTAATTAGTAGCAAGTTCTCTAACAGAAGTATTTTTCCGAGTTGGATTTTTTGAACTTGTTAGTTTTGATGAGAGTTTATTTTAAGCACGCTCATGGTAATTTAAGATTAAAAAGAGCAAGATTTTTTGTGTTGAGATATATTTAGTTTCCCATAGCACCTTAGTTTCAAACTTAACCACCAGATCATAGATGGCGTGAGCTACGAATGCTTCCACATCAGTAAAGTGGGTACTTGAAACGATTTCCACGAAAAATTTTACTGATATACTTTTTAAAGAGCATCTAAAAAATATTTCATTTATGAATTTTAAATTAAATCGTTGGAGCGAATTCGAGAAAATCGAAAAAAACTGAAACAATACTTTCTCTCTCTAAATATTTCATATATAGGGTAAGAGAAAGTAAAAGTACATCAGTAAAGTACTTCAAACGATTTTCACGAAAAATTTCACTGATATATTTTTTAAAGAGAATCTAAAAAATAGTTCATTTATAAGTTTTAAACAAAATAGTAGAAGCAAATTTTGAGAAAATCGAAAAAAAAATGAAAAAGTACATCATTAAAGTACTAGTACTTTTTGGTCAATTTTGTTCAAAGGCTTATTTTCATCCCTTGGGGGGGGGGGGGGGGTGACTAACTTAATTATAAAATTTCAACCTCGTAGCTCTTTTAGTTTCTGAGATATTTTGTTCATAGACACACACACAGACAGGCAGACCATGTCGCGAAAACCACTTTTTTTTGGATTCAGGGGACCTTAAATCGTGAAAATCTATATATAATAATTGCGGAGTGTCCGTCTGTCTGTCTGTCTGTCACGCTCTATTTAGGCAACTTCCCGTTGGAATTTTGAAATGAAATTTTTTTATGCATAAAGAGGACCTTCTCGGGATTACAGGAAAATTATTTTCATTCCGAAATTCCCATAACTTTTTGAGTTATTAATTTTTAAAGTTACGATTTCTCCCATAGGAAATGTATAGAGAAATATTTAATTATTCTTTTCATTTGTGTATTCCATGAATGTAAACAAATCCTCAAGCAGGCACTGGTTTGGAATAGTAGTAATAATAATTTTCTTTTCATAATTAAGAAGAAAAGGCGAGGGTCCGCCGCAGACGGGCCTGGCGAAGCCCGCCCCCCTGTCTAGACGCAAAGGCGGGCGCCACGGGTTCTCATAATTAAGTAAAAGCGAGGGTCCGCCGCAGGCGGGCCGGAGCCAGCTGTAGGGGGGGGCCAGGGGGCGAAGCCCCCTGTCTATATGCAAAGGTGGGCGCTATGGGTTCTCATAAATAAGAAAAGGCGAGGGTCCGCCGCAGGCGGGCCCGAGCCAGCTGGAGGGGGTCCAGGGGGGCGAAGCCCCCGGCTAGGCGCGAAACCCGCCGAAGGCGGGCGACGCGGCTAGTCCATCAAAATAATAGAAGGTAAATTAAAATTTAATGGAATTAAAATGAAAATTAAAAAAGGGGAAAAATTTATTAAATAAATAAAGGAAGTCATTTTAGAAAAAAAAAAAATGCATGTCCTTTTCCCTCTTGTAATTGATTTAATTATTAATAAGCTTAAAAAAAAAAAAATTAATTCGCATTATACACGTTGAGATCAACAAACTTGCCAAGTTGTTTTTTTTTTTTTTTTTTTTTAGCTTATCGCGAGAAACATCGTTCACTTTTATGTAAGGTTAAAAGATTCTCTAATGTAAATATTTTACGAATGAGGGAAGAGGAGGAAGAGGAGAAGAGACCTTGCTTGTTAGAGAAGACAGAATAAAAACAAAGTGAAATGCCAAAACGATCTTATTTCAAGTTTAATAATCTTCAGGCGAGAAAACGATTTAACGGGGGTGGCTTAAAGTTAAGCTTTTAAGAGTTAAGTTAAAACAAACCAATTTCTCCTGGGAATAATCTCAATAAATTATTCTATAGAGTAACCTAGATCAAGACTGAATTGCAAGAACGTATTTAGAGATCCGTTAAATATTTTGCGTCCCTTAAACCTTCCGTTAAGTAAATTTATGATTTCACGAACCTTTTTTAAAGTCATTGGTTTTTGAAAATAGTCTTTAATTTAAGGGTGAAAATTCCAACCTTTAAACTTTAAAGAATTAAAGATAATTTTACTTTCTCTTACTTATGTATATATGTAATATATATAGAGAGAGAAAGTATTGGGCTCGTGTCAAAAATTCGATGCCAAAATTTTGATGGATATACACGTTTTGAAAGTTCCCTGAATCCAAAAAATTGGTCTGTCTGTGAATAAAATATCTCAAGAACGAAAAGAGCTAGAAGGTTGAAATTTTATATTTAAGTTAGGACGTGACACCAAACTTTTGAACAAAACTGGCCAAAAAGTACTAGTACTTTACTGATGTAGCCTACTTTTTCAGTTTTTTTTTTCGATTTTCTCAAAATTCGCTCCAACGATTTTGATTAAAATTCATAAATTATTTTTTAGATTCTCTATAAAATGTATATTCTCATTTTGCCATTGAAATCTTCTGAAGACCACTTTACTCTTGTACTCCACAGAAAAGATAGGAGAAATGGTTGCCATGGTAACAAAATATAAATATTTTCACATATAAATTTTACATCTTGAAAATCGAATGTACCGTAATGTTGGGAACTAAATATATGTCGACACAAAAAATCTGGTGTGACAAGCACAACACACAACTTTCGATTACCGAAGATAACAGAAAGTTGTGTGCTGTGTGACAGTTATACCAGATTTTTAGATTTTGAACTTAAAGGTAGCGGCCCTCTTAGAAAAAAATTTCAAGAAAATGATTTTTTTTAAATTGAAATTTTAACCTTGAAAATTATTTTTCTATTAGAATTTTAAGGTTGGAGCGCAAAGGGTCCGGATTCCGGAGATATAGCCCCCTCCCTCCCCCCCCTGTCTGCGGCCCTGGTAATTCGCAATGTTAAAATAAAAAATATCTCACGACCACTAATCTCCATAAAGACGACGAGTCCCCGAGAGGTCAACAGTAAAAAAAAAAATAACACTGTAGTCGCTTATTCTTGAAAATACAGTCAATTGATATTGGCTGCCAATAAATACAAACATGATATTAAATAATAGAATGTCAATTACAATTTATAACATTGATAATTAAAATTAATTTAATTTATTTAGATTGAATGGTAGCTGAAATTCATTCTTCTATCGACCAAATAGTGAGTGTCTAGGTGGGCAGGCAGCCAACCATTCTTCAATGAACAACTTTGCTTTTTTTTTTTTGTCGACTAACACCTTTGAAAGGGAATTACAATACAATGCTAGATAATTCAAACCATAGAGATATCAATAAATTAATGGAGAGTGACTTCAAAACACTACAAATCATTTTTATTTTTGTTGCTTTTGAGGTTGTGGCTGTGATGTGATTATAGTGGAGAATTGAAGATATCAGCCAAATTGGGATTGTCCAGGTTAATAAAAATTCCAGGATAAGACGTTTCGGCCTGAATTTATTTGGCCATCTTCAGTTATTGGGAATTATACACAATTGCATACAAAAAAAATGTATTTACCGAATTGGAATAATTAATATCATAACTTAGATAAATAAAGATATTTTCTTATAACGACCCTCCACCAGGAATAAATAACACTATCATCAGGACAGCATTGGAAATAGAAGACCTCAATGAATTTTTTGAAAAAATCATCTCAAGATTCAACCAGAAGATCCTAAACCACACAAATCCACTAATAAGAGAAATAATTTCATAAGTGTTATTTAAAAAATACCACTTAGTCAAACTTTCTACTTTAATTTTAGTTTTAAGTTTTAGTTATTGTTTTCGAGAAAAATATCCGAAAGTTTTTTTAAGTTTTCTTTCTGTAAGAAAAAACTCCTAAGAAAAAAAAAGTAAAATTGTAAAACCAAAAAATAAATGTATGCGGCAAAATGTATTCATGGGACCGCAAAAATCTAGTGGAAAATAATACATTGCCAAATTATACAAAAAATGTATTAAGAAAAATCAGAAATAAAATATATATTATTATTATTATTTTCTTATAACAGAGATAAAAGCCCTCGGACTTGGTGTAGTTGGTAGCGTGCCTACCTTCTATACCGAATGTCGCGGGTTCGAACCCCAGGCAGTCCGATGGCTTAAATAGAAATGTCTGGACAACCAATAGATATTATAAATAATAACGGTTATCGTCAAAGTATCTATATATGGAGTATCTAAAAAAAAAAAAAAAAAAAAAAAAAAAAAACAGAGATAAAGCTCAATTTTCCTTTGACCCACCTTAGACAGACTACGCAGCTTGTTCTTTTTTTATTCCGAGCAAAATATATAAATATCCCAACTTCATAGAGAATAGGAAGATAAAATAAATATACATACGATGGGAAAGTAAATAAAACAAAAAACAGTCTCTGAATACAAACACAAAAGAGATGACAACTTTACAAATGAACTAGTATAGGAGGAGGTGGGCGAGGAGGAGGAGGAGGAGGATATGACGAGCCAGTAAGGAAAACAAGAAACATTCGATTTGAATTTCCATGCACGCTTTTAGTCGACTTACATAGGAGATCATCGGCAGGTTGAGGGCAGCAGCCAATCTGCCTTCGTGGACGCACGTCTCTTGGGGTCCGATGTATGCTGAGACATTCTTTGACCAGAGACGAGCCGTCTCTCGAATGCTCACTTCCTGTCGAATAAATATAAGAAAATAAGATTCTATCCTCAGAACAAATTGAGTTTTATTAATATAGCTAATACGCTGACATTTGAAACTTCAGAGTTCTAGGATTATCAGTAGGGTTGGGCATCGGTGGAAACCGAAATCGGTAAGCTGGTGTTTTTGTTCTTTTCTTCCCAAAACTAAAGAACCGAGTTTTCCCCGAAAAACAGCTTTCGAATTTAAATTTGATTTTAATAAGGACAGGTTCAGTCAAATAAAAAGCCTTAATATACTTCTCAACTCCGAAGACGTTTCGAGATCCAGAGTCGAAAGAAGCATATAAAGGCTTTTTATTTGGCTGAACCTGTCCTTATTAAAATCAAATATATTCACAGAGACCAAACCAATCCTATCTATTTTTTGAAAAATATTTTATGTAATTTACTCATTTGTTTTTTTGAAATTTTATTAATTATTTTTTCATCTAAGGATTCTTGCTGTGTAGACATTTTTTTTAATTGATTGAAGGAATCAGGATGTCACAGTCACTCTTGTTGAAGGGGAGTATATATATATATATATATATTATATATATATATATATATATATATATATATATATATATATATAAATAAAAACATTACCATCATCCGGGCCTGAAAAGTGAATAAATCAAGATAATTTTTAATATAATATACATTTGTGTTAACAAACATTCGTCTATTGGCTTTAAATTAATTTATTAAATAATATTCTGTCATTTATTAAAGTCAATAGACGAATGTTTGTTAACACAAATGTATATTATATGAAAAATTATCGTGATTTATTCACTTTTCAGGCCCTGATGATGGTCCCTTGAGGATTGAAACCTTCGTGTACATTGGTTGGCCAAAACTCTGAAAATAAAAATTGATTAAATTAAAATATATATACTCCCCTTCAACAAGAGTGGCTGTGACATCCTGATTTCTTCTATCAATTAAAAAAATTATTTTTTCTATATATCTATTGTAGTTATATCAATATTTATATTTTTTGTTCCTTGGTTAATATACTTAAATAAAAAATAATTCTACCAAATTTTGTTTTGTATGTTGTATTTTTTTTTTATTTTCCCTGGTCTATTTAAGGGTCCTTCCTATACCCAAAAATTTCCCTCCTCCTCCCTTAACATAATTCTGAAACCATAACTGATCAGATACTAATTAAAAATGGTTCTGGGCCTTATATAGCTTGGTCCGTATCATTTACTTATTAAATGGTTTTAAAAAAAAATTTTCTATTCAAAACGTATTTATTTGAAGAGCGTCAAATTCGAAATTATTATCACAATATACTCTAGTAGGCCTATGTCATATAAAAATCCGATTTTAATAATAAATGTATATATAAGACTAGTAAAGTTGCGAAAAATACCAACCTCATCCCCATAAGTCTCTGCCACATAGAAGGATAGCCGATGACCTCTCTGACCCAAAGGCCCCTTATTGACCTCTTCCACAGCTAGCGAGATAGCACCGCTTATAGTTTTCCCTGGCCTATGATAATTCAAATCGCCTTCTTTTCTTTGGGAACCTGTCAGATAGCCCAAGACAAATTCTTCAGCCTCAACAATCGCCGCCAAGAGAGTACATAGCAGGATCAATGGTCCTGCAAGACCTCCACTTTTTCCCATAAGCCTCAGTGGCCACTTGCCAAAGAGATCACATTTCGAAGTTTAAGTATTGTCTGTGTTCTAATATGTTATCTGTAAAAAAGAGAAAAGAAACACAAATTAGAAAACAAATTATATCAAGATATCAATCTTAAAAGTCAAGGAATTTGAGCGCAGATCCCAAGTAGTTCGATAACAATAAAAAAAAAAATATAATAAATAAATATGCCTGGATAATTGTATGGCAAAATTTCTATGGTCTAAAAAGATTATAAAAAGAAATTCAAAATAATTTAGTGGAGTTTTTAAAATTTAATTTAAAATATACACTAGTGGTTCCCAATTGGTGTGCCCCTGCATCCAAAGGTGCCACGTGATTGGCTAAGGGGTGCCGCGAGATATTGAAATAAACCAAAAAATATTACCCT
>JAKCPI010006275.1:0-12188 GCA_023213315.1 Euborellia annulipes
TGTGTGTCTGTGTGTGTGGACAGATTTTTAGCATGAAGGAGTTGAGCTAGCGGATTGAAATTTTATATTTAACTTAGGTACCTTTGAAGAATCTCAAAATAAGCTTTTGAACGAAATCGGCCAAAAAGTACTAGTACTTTACTGATGTACTTTTTTAGTTTTTTTTCGATTTTCTCAAAATTCCCTCCAAGGATTTTTTTTTAAATTCATAAATGAACTATTTTTTAGATGCTCTTTAAAATGTATATTCTCATTTTGCCGTTGAAATCTTCTGAAGACCACTTTACTCTTGTTCTTCATAGGAAAGATAGAAATGGTTGCCATGGTAACGGAATTTAAATCTTTTTCTTTTTATTAGATTAAAAATCAATTATTATTTAAATTCCCATTTTTACTTTCTCTTACCTCTATATATATGTTAATATATATAGAGAGAGAAAGTATTGGATTCATGTCAAAAATTCGATGTCGAGATTTTGATGGATCTTCACGTTTTGAGGTCCCCTGAATCCAAAAAAGTGGTTTTCGCGACATGGTCTGTCTGTCTGTCTGTCTGTCTGTCTGTGTGTCTGTCAGTGAACAAAATATCTCAACAACGAATTGAGCTAGGAGGTTGAAATTTTATATTTAACTTAGGCACCCCCATGGGACGTGACACGAAGCTTTTGAACAAAATCGACCAAAGAGTACTAGTACTTTACTGATGCACTTTTTCAGTTTTTTTCGATTTTCTCTAAATTTTCTCCAACGATTTTTTTTTAAATTCAAAAATCAATTATTTTTTAGATTCTCGATAAAATGTATATTCTCATTTTGTGATTGAAATCTTCTGAAGACCACTTTACTCTTGTTTTTCATAGAAAAGATAGGAGAAATGGTTGCCATGGTAACAAAATATAAATATTTTTTTGCCATACTTATAAATTTTACATCTTGAAAATCGAATGTATCGTACTGTCAGAAACTAAATACATGTCGACACAAAAATCTGGTGTGACAAGCACAGTACACAACTTTCGATTACCGAAGGTAAGAGAAAGTTGTGTGCTGTGCGCCAGTCACACCAGATTTTTTTTTTATTTTTTTATTTCTGTCTTTAATTGTTCCGAGAAATCACACTCTCTCTCTCTCTCTCTCTCTCTCTCTCTCTCTCTCTCTCTCTCACTTGCAAACATTATCGCCTGTCTCTCCGCCTTCTCTCATAGGCCTAATGTTAATTTCCTATAGGGATTTGTATGTTAATTTCGATTCAAAAGGGGGTCCCCTTTGGAACTTTTACGCATTTAAAAATTTTTTTCCCAATTCTTATGAAATTTTGTATTTATTTACGATTCTATATTGTGTATAAAATGTCCAAATATGAGATTAAAATTTTGAAAAATAACCATAGTTTATTTCAAGCAGTCAACATTTAAAATGCAAGTTTGAAACTAAGGTGCTATGGGAAACTAAATATATCTCGACACAAAAAATCTGGTGTGACCAGCACGGTGCACAACTTTCTCTTACCGAAGGGTAAGAGAAAGTTGTGTCCTGTGCGCCAGTCACACCAGATTTTTTAAAAACAATCCAAACGCAAACAAAATTGTAATAAATGGAAAAGATATGCTAAATATTGGAAAATGTATTTAAATTTCCCTTAAAATCATTTATTTGAACTCCTTAAAGAAGTCCCGCTTGCTCAAATTGGGGTATGATTTGTCAACAAGATGGCGCGCCTCCTAACCTGAACATAACCCTAATTTCTTTTTCTAGAAGTTCAAATAAATGATTTTAAAGGAAATTTAAATACATTTTCCAATATTTAGCATATCTTTTCCATTTATTACAATTTTGTTTGCGTTTGGATTGTTTTTAAAAATGGTTTTGTCTATAATAAATGTATTTTTTTTTTCGTTATCAGATATTTTGGTATAAAAAGAAAACTACCAAAGATAGATATAGACAACCTTATATCAGCTGAAAGAGAAATAAATTTCACGTCCCTTGGCATCAAAAAAAGTAGCATGTTCCATTTGAAAAAATAAAGTTATCCATGTTTTAAATTTTCCAAATTGGCATGGCCATATCTCACAATATAAGAATAATTGCGGGTTACCCATCTGGCCTACATTAGTACATTTCATGATTATTAACATCACAAAAGAACAATCCCCTAAGTCTTATGGTTCGCGCGATATTCAATTTTTTTCAGACAGCAGTTTTTTCATAAAAACCCGATTTGCTGCTAAACGGTTTGGTTTGGAATACATTGCATGACATAAAGTCATACTAAAATTGGCCGTAGAATCCAAATATGCGTTCCATTTAAAAAAACATAACTTTGATTGGGTCACCCTGTATAAAAAGTGCAATTGGAACAAAAATATTTTTAATTTGTAGCCCTAAAGGCCCCACATTATATACGATCAACAAACTTTAAAAATGTCGGTTAATAAGCCCACAATCTTCCGTCCACGCACTAATGGCCCACCCGGTATATAATTCATTCATATTTTATTTAAATCAAATATCAGATAATTTTTTTTTTAAATTTTTATCAGTGTAAATAGATTCTTATATAGAAAATCTTTCCAATAAATTTCATTCAATCATCAATTAAAGAGAGTTCAATGCAATTCAATTCAAATCAATATATGATAGAATTTTTTTATTAAATTTTATTGTTAGGAATTAAATTTTTTCTTTACAATTTCAACAAGTTAAGTCATCCCAATTTGATGCCTATACATTTAGGTTTGAAAGAATACTGAATTGATAATTTAAAAATTTAGTACATTATTTATGTAACACTCTATACCAGCGGTTCCCAACCCGTGGGCCGCGAGCTGATTGGAACGTCTAATGAAAGATAAAAATTATTACTTATAATTAGAGAGCGGAAAAAAAGTCTCGACTTTTGTCAATTTTGAGACTTTTCAAGATTTTCCTAAAACTTTAAGCTTTCCCTTTGTTTTCGTCCACAAGGGACTAAATTAATTTCAAATTACAATAAAACTAGAAATTTATTATATAGAATCTTTTATTGTTTAAAATTACCTCAAATAATACATAATTAATAGAACGAATAGGGATATATTAAATTGTTTCATCTGTCAAAGTTCCTCAGCATAAATCTGTTCATATTTCTTTTTCATTTCATAATTATTTGTCAATCGTATTTTTCAGTTCGAATATATAAAATTATATTTAACAAATATGTGAGTAGTTAAATGTTTAGTCAAATCCGAATTGAGGTATTTTGACGTGACAACGTCTTACAAATCATGTGTCTATAGTGGCATGTTAGAGGGGCTTGCACGAAAAGTTTATTGGCTTGAATAACTCCTCTGTCTTAAGAGGTATAATCATGACAAATATACGGTTAGAAAGAATGAGTTTTCAGCTAAAGATTTCACCATTTATTTTTTTCCTATCATTTTATTTTACCGCGCTGTGGTAAATTAAAAATTTGAAAGTTTAAACCCCTGTAGATTCTGAACGGCTAATCAGATCAGACTAAATGAGATGTCATTTGGTGCAGAAAGAAAACCTCTAATAGAATAAATAAAAAAATCCCGAGTAATTAACTCCAAAATTGGTTTTTTTCTCGAAAAACCTCATTTTTTGGGCAAAAAATATCGAAAAATAGCCCTAATTGTGCAACGCATAGCGACTTGACCATAAAAGCTACATTAAATCAAAATATAGTTTTAGAAAGAGTGATCCAATGCCCAGAGGTTATTTTTTCTTTTTTTTTGATAGGACGTCATTTTACCGCATGAGAGCACTCGGCGGGATTTCGTTTTTCGAAATTTTAAACCCCTGTAGATTCCGAACGGCTAATCAGATCTGACTACATGAGATGTCATTTGGTGCAGAATGATAACCCCTAATAGAATAAATAAAAAAATCCCGAGTAATTAACTCCAAAATTGGTTTTTTTCTCGAAAAACCTCATTTTTTAGGCAAAAAAATATCGAAAAATAGCCCTAATTGTGCAACGCATAGCGACTTGACCATAAAAGCTACATTAAATCTAAATATAGTTTTAGAAAGAGTGGTTCAATACCCCCAGGGCTTTTTTTCTCTTTTTTTTTGATATGAAGTCATTTTACCGCATGAGAGCACTCGGCGGGATTTCGTTTTTCGAAATTTTAAACCCCTGTAGATTCCGAACGGCTAATCAGGATCAGACTAAATGAGATGTCATTTAGTGCAGAAAGATAACCTCTAATAGAATAAATAAAAAAATCCCGAGTAATTAACTCAAAAATTGGTTTTTTTTTCTCGAAAAACCTCATTTTTTAAGCATATGTCGCCCTTTAATGGATAAAAAAGTTTGGCCCACACCTGTCATATATTGTTTCAATGAAAATGTTTGAACATGTTTATTTATGAAAACAAACTACTAGTAAAAAAAAAAATAAAAACAATACTTTCTCTCTTTATATTTCAATATAGGTAAGAAAAATTTTTTTTTTGAAATCAAGCAAAAGACGTTGTCACGTTAAAAAGCTTCACCGGCTGTGTAGAAGACACAGCCAACACCTAATTTTTATTTATGAATATCAATATCTTATTCAAAGAAATAGGTTTCGAATAAAAGGCTTTTAAATAAAATTATCTTTTATTCCTATATATCTATTATATACAAGTTGTCCGAGTTATCAAAAGAAATTGTACAGTGCTTCAAGGCTGTATTTCTTTTACTTTTTCATATTATTAATTCTTAAACTTGACAGCGACTTTTTAGAGATTTTTACCGACTATTTGGCTAAAAAAGAATAGACTTTTAAGGCGAGTTTTTCAGAAAATAAGAGACTTTTTTTCCGCTCTCTGCTTATAATAATAAAAATAAACCAGCTTTTTCAACGTTAGTTTTCTTGAAAAATAAATACAGAGATAAACTGAAGGTTTAGTGCGATTTAAGGCTAAATATTGACGCTCTTGTAGGTATAAAACAAGATCATTGACTTTTTTCAAACCTGGCCCATAGTTTTTAAGATTGCTTTTTGTTCTTAATACAAAGTAAATGCAATAAAATCATATTTTTTTTTAAGTAATTTTGTACCAACCCATTTTACTTTAACATACACGCACACATTTATACCCAGTATACCCTAGTATACACTGGGCCTCAGCGTTTTTTTTTACGGAAAAAGTGGACCGCACATCGAAAAAGGTTGGGAACCGTTGATTTAAAGAATAATATCCAAAATTTCGTTCCTTTTTTTTGAATTTTATAATCCTGATGATAACTTGAATTATAAATTAAAATTGACTTTTTTATTTAAATTCCTCACCTGGATTATTTTCTTCAACGAGTCAATAAAATCATTTATATACGACGGTTTTCTTTTTTCAAATCGTTTATGGCAGCATTTTGATTTGTTGTAATTTCATTTGAATTAATTTTATTTGATATTTATTTGTAAATGATGGTGATCAAAATCTTAAAATGGCCGTTACAAAAGATATATGAGGATATCAACATATAAAGAGAGCATCAAGAAAAATTTAATAGGCTTAGAGACTATCTATATAAATAATATATACAGTATGCTGTATCTACAGGATTAGCTCAGGGATCCACACCTCGTGACTACGTGAATGGCGACCACGAGCTACCCTAGCTGGGACTGGCAGTATTTCTGTTTTTTGACTGACACAGTCTCTTTCTTTCTATATTTTCAACAGGCATCAGACCGTCAGACAGGCCGGCCCGTTTTATTCCTTCCCGGTCGCAAAAACCAATCGCCCGCACCGCGGGATTAAGGCGAAAAAAGTAGAAAAAGACTGTATCTACAGGATGAAACTAAGGGAATTTATAAAATAAATTTCGATTGTTGACGTTTCTGTTGACAAAAGAAACCTACAATAGGAGAATTAATTGTTATTATATTTCATTGATCAAGGCCGTAGCCGCCGGGGGGCCTGGCAACCTAGAAGAGCAACAGTCACCACAATCGTTGCAGTTAAGCAATGCCAAGCGCGGCGACAGCCCGGGATTGGTGACTCCAAGCAATCAGGGTGTGGAACGCCCCCCCCCCCCGGTAGCCACCGGTACTATTGTATTTAAAATTATTTAAATAAATTAATATCATCTAAGGATGGAGAATAGTGAAAAACAGGTGTTACATCGTTTCTAAGACAAACCCTCCTTCTCTTCCCGAAATCCCAAAAATTTATTAATACAGATTCCATCTATGGAATCCATCATTATGGACCTGTCAGATTTTTTTACGTTTCACAAGCTGGTTCTTCGGGGCCACCCATCCAATGTTCCGGCGTTCTTGACATTACTTTACTGCAACGATCTGAAGTTGTTCTCCGCTATTACTCTCTATGGAATACATATAATCTTACTAGTATTATAATTTAACAATTGATTCTTCCAATGAAGGTTTTCAATTGGCAACTGAAACTTCGACACTCTACAATATACATATATAGGCTATAATTAACCACGTATTTATACTACTAGAGAAGTGAAACTTTTATGCAAAATGTATATTCTCGATAGTAAATCAATCTAATCTGAGTTGACCATCTATTAAAATGTCGTCAGCCGCCTTTTTTTTGTTCTCTGATGATTCTATGCGCAAAGATGCAGCGTTTCGTAACGCTTCAGTCGAATTTGCTCTTCCCGTGCATAAAAAGAATTTTAATTTCTTTGACTGGCATCCTCCGTCTATTGAATCCACATTTACCCCCTTCTCTTCTGTATAAATAACTATCTTCTTATTTTTATTTTTAGTCCGGTCCAGAGATCTCAGGGATGTCCTGAAAGACCGGACACGACTTCCGTGAAATATGCACCTGGTTGTCGATGGGCGTGAAGACCGCGTGCTTTTTGAACGAGCACGAAATGGATACTTTCCAAAATAAAATTAAAAAAAAAAAAAAAAAAAAAATTAATAAATAAGAAAACGAAAAGGATCGACAGTTATCGATTCTTCATGCTGTAAGCAATCAAAAAGTATTAAATTCCAGTTTTATTAAAAAAAAATACTATCCTTTATTGGATGGGAAATTTAAGACTTTTAGGTTGCCAATTCTTTTTTAAAATCGATATATAATATATCAAAAAAATATAAATATCTCTTGAGAATTTGCAAAAGGAAATTTAATATTTTTTATTAAATAAATTATGATATAGCTAATATTCAAAGGTACTTTTTTGGAGGTAGGCATAATTTTAATAAAATAATAATAATAATAACAAACAATTTGCACAATTTGCAACGGACATGACGGTTAGTTCACTTGAGTCGGAGCAAGTGCACAGTACTTGATAACGGCTGCAGAATAAGCAGTCGAAACGTTGTACAGTATTTATATATTTTTAATAAATATTTAATACAAAAATGTGGTCTATAATTAAAAATTCTCCTAATAATCAACATATTTTATTTTTTGAAAATTTCACGACATGTTTGTATTTAATGAGATTTTATAATCCATAGGGTTTTTTCGTTGCACCATTCAACCGCATCCTCGAACATCTCAATCCATTTTATTTTTCTAAATAGAGTTTTGATAATTGTACTGTGATAATTCACAATTTGCTATTTAAAGCCGGCCATTCACGATCGCTCCATTCGTCCAAATGGAGCGATGTCACTCCAAAAACTGACCGTGAGGGGGTAAAAACAAATGGATGACGTGGAGTGAATGGATGAGTTGGATTTCCTATGAGTCCAAATTCCAGTTTCGTCAAGCCATCCGTCCATCACCCCAACTGTTCGTGAATGGGGAAACTCACGTGGAGCGACACCAAGCCTTCGCAGCAGCAGTTAATAACCCAATAGAAGCCAATAAAAGTAAATCTGTATCCATATTAATGCAAAATAGGTTATAAGAAAAGCACACACACTCGATGAGACACGTACTGGATGTGGAGTGACCGTGAATGGGGGGCAATAAAAGGAAAATTCATTAACAAACGCCTTACATTTATTTTGTCAGGTGATGTGTAGGAATGAATGTGTAGGATGTGTAGGAAATAAATATAATGAAATCATTTATAAAATATAAGCCAATATGACTTGAGATTACTGGCGTAGCTAAACAACTGTAGTATGGGAGATGAGGATTTGTGATGTCACCACAAAAATAAAAACTTTTTTTTTATTAGACTTTTCGGTATCTTACAATTGTTAGTTCTTTCTTTTTTATATCAATAAATTTAAAAAAAAATGTTCATGATTTATTGTGATGAACTTTTTATTTTTTTCATAGTGGGATGTCACCCTGTGTGAGGCGGATTCCCCCTCCCCCTCCTGCCCTAGTTACGCCATAATTTGAGTTTTTTCAAATGAATTTAAATGAAGATGAATTATGGCTGGTGTAGAAAGGAAATATGCAAAAAGGTGAATAAAAAATTGTTTTTTTTTTATTCTTTTTTGTCCACGTTTCGGACGTCCCTCGTGTCCTTCCTTCTTCGGGCTCTATTGGTTCCTTTTTCCCCAAAAAGATGATCTTTTCAATATTTTATGAATATTTATATCTCACACGACAACATCCACTTTTGGCTCCAAAGAAGGACGCGATTGGCGTCCGAAACGTCGACCAAACATAATAAAAAAAAAAAAAAATGTATTCCCCTTAAATGTTTTTGCAAATGGTCTCCAGTTTATAAGAGTTGGTCAATGTCCTTAAAGAAATAAAATTCTCAGATTAATAATCAAATTCCTTATAATAAAATTCGATTTTTTTCTCTTTCTTTTTGAATTCTATAAACTTTACTATTTCCTTATAAAATACATAATCATATATTTTGCAGCTTTTTTTTTTAAAGGGAAACTTAGCAAGTTTTCGTTGAAGTAATAAAATTTTTCTCAGGATTTGTCACGAGCCAGGTGAGTTGAGGTGCGAAGAACTCAGAGTTTGCGTTTTATATACCTCACAAGCCACTCATAATTTATTAGCTGTGCGAATTGGGTTAAATCTTTTATCCATTCTCCCCTGGGCTTTTTTATGATCAAGTCTACACTCTATTTATATTTAATGAATCCTGAAGAGGACATTCTTTTTTTTTATAAATGTATAGAAGAGAATGAAGATTTAGAAATAAATGAATCATTACATTTTTGATTTTTGGAACGATTTTAATAATTACTGTTCCTTGGGTTGTTAATTGAACCAGAGCCCTAAGACCAATGCCCTCCCCCTCCCGCCGTAATTTATATTTAAAATGCAATTTTTTTTTCTTAAACTGCACTCTGTTTTGGAAACACTGTGTATTCATAATAAACATTCACTGCTCTTATATTGAATGCCAAAAAAATTATTATATCTAGCCTGGCCCCTACCAAGGATCGAAACGTCAACTAGTTATAAATAATATCAATAATATTTAACGCAGAGTTATAATTTTTTTTTTTTTTCAAGGAGCAAATAGGATATCTTTCTGAAGAAAGGATTTAATTATCTGTCCACTTTTGTGGGCTGTTCTAATGAATTTAGTTTTTAGAATGATGAAGGAAGAGAGGGTGTCAGCCAAAAAAGGAGCATCTATCGAATAAAAATCTCCAATCAGAAATTTAGTTTTTATTAACTGGGAGGTAGGCAGCCCAAATAACCACTCATTTATGAATTCGCTTCAGAGCTTGTTCAATTCTCAAATGTTAATTGATTCTGTATATATTGTCTTGATTGGTTTAAGAAGAACGTAGCCTGGAGGGGATATCGGGGTTCAAACTCCTCTCTTTAAATTTTATTCATTTAATAACGAATTCCCCTCCTATTACGAAAAACTTTCTGCATCAACATTACAAGCACACAATTTTTGCTTAATTTTAACACAGATTTTTTTATATGCTTCGTGTAAAAAAATTTCCAAGTGTTTTATAGACGGAGACATAAAACTTCTATACTTTCGGTATTTACATTTATTTCGATAAAGCCGTATTAAGCTGGCGTTTTAGTCTACCAGTGTATTTTGTAAAATTTCTCTTATTTCGCTATAAAATAATTTAATTCAATAGAAGATTGAACGGGAGCCTTCATAGGGACAACAGCTAGGTATTATAAAAAAACTTTATATTTTGTTGCCTAGTAAAAATGATTAAAAATGATCGAGGGATCCACACGCCCGCAGCAGGTCTGCATAGTGAACCTTTAGGGATACACACGCCCGCACCAGGGACACACATTTTTCCTCTAATCACTTTCGATCTACTGTGTGTGTCCCTGGTGCGGGCGTGTGTATCCCTAAAGGTTCACTATGCAGACCTGCTGCGGGCGTGTGGATCCCTCGATCATTTTTAATCATTTTTACTCGGGAACGTTTCGAGAGCTAGTCGCATTCATTCTCAGAGCACGCAAAATTGTCGAAAATAAGTACAGGTAATATGGTACTTTTTATGTTTAAACATGTTCATATTAATTTGAACCATTATATGTGCAAATATGCAAAAACTATTTCACAACAATATATATATTTGCACATATGACGATACAAATATGAACATGTTTAGACATAAAAATAACATTCAATAACATACCTCCGGTTATGGGTATTTATTTTTGACAATTTTGCGTGCCCTGAGGATGAGTGCGGCTCGGTCTCGAAACGTCAGCAACAAAATATAAAGTATTTTATTACACCTAGCTGCTGTTTCTAGAAAGGTTCCCGTCCAATCTTCTATTTTAATATAATATCTTCAGCTATACATTTCAAGAAATAAAATGAATTTGTTTTATTTTATAATAGCTATAATACTTTATTAATAATAAGAAAAAAGATAGTGGGAATGCAAATAATTCTTTCTTCTTTAAAAAAATAAAATTTGTTGTTCCACTTTTAATCTATAATATTTATTTCCATTAAAATGAAATAATAAATAGAGAAAGAAGAGAGAGTAGTGATATGATAGCCAACACAGCTAGTTGAAAACATAAAGAGATGTTAATTCTCATATGAATTACGTTTTCTTTTTATTCTTGATCAAAAAAAGGGAGAGAGAATCTTCTCTTAATCCAAGATATGGATCTAAATTGCATCTTGATTGACGCAACTCTGACGTGCGCCTAATTGAAATTCATTCTCTTGATCCGCCATTGCCTATATAACGGCCACATATGCGTGCCACGTGTCCTGCGTGTTTATATGCCCCAAGCAATGAGATAAGGCCTTCTAATTGGCCTCTGTGTTTTCTTTATTTGCCCATTTATAAATATACAGGCCAGGAGGCGAGCTATTTAATCAGGACCTGTTGCCAGTGACGTCACTCGCTCAGCCATAAAATTAGGCCTTATCTGCTGATGGTTGATAATAAGTATAAATTAATAAATAAAATATTTAAACATCTGTAGTTATATATCTTGCATAATAATAAACAAACTCCGTTAAGGCCAGAGCTCTTATACCTTCTATATAATCATTTTATAATCTAAATATTACGAATAAATGTTTATAAAATTTGTGCCATGTTGTCCAGATAGTCCATTTAGGGAAAACTATACAAGTCCTAAATTTAAAGAGAAATTTTTCAAGACCAAGAGAAGAAAAGAAAGTGGTAACAACGAGCTACCCAAGCTAGGGAGGAATTTATTCACTCCTATTTTCATTTCTAATACAGTGGAACTTCGCTTAACGAGTATAATTCGTTCCAGAATCAAACTCGTTATGCGAAACAATTTTTTTATCATATAAATTTTTTTAACATTAAAAATATTCACACTTTTTTCTCATTCACACTCACATTCACACAGTCTTTTCGGCAACTTAGGCCATTTAAGCTTTAAGATAACCGTTATTATGAAAATATATATATATATATATATATTGGGGTCCAGGCATTCTTAATCAAGCCATCTGGTATCCAAATGGCTTAAATAAAATCATCGGACTGCCTGGGGTCCGAACCCGCGACCTTTGGTATAAGAGGTAGGCACGCTACCTACTACACCAAGTCCGGGGCTATCATATAAATTAATGTAAAATACGATAATGCGTTCCATGTCGAAAAAATGTCAAAATGTTATGTATAACGTTTATAAAAGCTAAATTATAAACTATTTGGACAGACTTTTATTTTGTCGAAATCCTTGTTTGGTACTCGTTATACAAAACGTCGCTGGTTGAGCGAGTCATTCTTGTACAATTTGTTTTGCTCGTTATGCGAATTTCTCGTTATGAGAGGTGCTCGTTAAGGGGGTTCTACCATGGGCGTAATTAGAGAATTTGGCTGGGGGGGCAT
>JAKCPI010006276.1:0-12264 GCA_023213315.1 Euborellia annulipes
GGCCGGTCTTTTCATCTTTGGTAGCACGTTAACCTAGGGTAGGTGCAATGCAGAAACTGTCTCCAGGGAATGAACTCTCTTCAGTATTAAAGGTTTTTTGAAGTTTTCTACTTAATAAAGACATAAAATATAAAATTATTAAAAATAAAATTTGAAATTCTGACCCTAATTAAATATTATAAGTTAAAAATAATTAATTCTAAAAAATTATTTTTTTTACTAAAATTTCCAAATTTGAAATTGCTTTAGCTGAAGTCTCGTCTCGCCAGATGTGGCGCCAGAGGGAGTTGGCCAACCCTCGAACATGGTTTCAACCTGGCTATTAGAATATATTCAAATAATCATCTTCAACACCTTGCCAAATATCCTAGAAATATAATCCTGACTGACATAAAATGAATAATAACAAAAAAAGGTAGGATTGAAGAATGCCTCTGTTATTTTTATGCGTGAAGTTACTAGCTGCTGCCAGCTTTGGGTTCCTAATATCACCCCTTTGCTAAATCAAATATCCAGAGCTTTTTGGCTCCGACTAATTTAACAGAGAGCTTGGCAAAAATTCAACATATATACATAGGTACACATACTCCACGGCTGGGTTATGCAAATAAAAAGCAAATGCTGTACTCAGTTACCAGTGGACTCAACCTTTGCATATTGTAAAATAGATCACATCTCATCACTTTATTGATAAAATAAGTTGAATCAAAATAAAAATAACAAATATCACTTCTTTTTTTAAATAAAATGATGGGATGTCATATATTTTACTATAAGAATAAAAATGAAGAGGGTTTCTGCACTACAAAAAAAAAGCACTTTAACAGACACTTCGCTAACTACCCAAACATGAAAAGACCGGCCCTAAGGCGACATACATATGAAGGAAGATACCAAGAGCTCAGTTCAAACCTCTTGGCCTTTCACAAAATTTTAAATATCTTATTAAAATATATTCACTTTGCAATTGGCCAAATGGTTTCTCGACGGCTATTTAAATAAAAAAAAAAAATTATTGTGTGGTTTTATGAAAAAGCACGATGCAAGTGAAACTTTTCGGATCGTAGGCGTTTAAGTGAAAAATTTTCAGAAAATTATTCAATTAAGGGTATTAAAATCGCAGGTTTTAATCTTAACTTAATAACACTAGTCGACAAGGTTTTTTTCACAAGATATCTGATTAGTGAACCTAGTACATTTTTTTCACTCCTGAATTCAGATATGTAGTTAGAATTTTTCCATCAGGCACAGTTTTAGAGATATAGGAGCAAAATAGATTTTAGTCGAAAATGGGCTCTAAAACGGCTTTTATTTAGAATGTCCAAATTATTTTGAACGACACATCCCGTCAAATTATGCAGATAGTTAGAATACATATAAATTGCTTCATCCCAATCGGAGGTCATTTAGACGTGCGCAAACGGCTTAAAGTCTCAAAAAATCGAACCTAAGATTTTTTGCTTTTGTCATCCTCTAATACAATTTTAGATACCCCTGAATGCAAAAACACATGTAGCGCGATACTCTATATTTGGGCTTTTAAAATCATTCATTCATAAAAATTTGCTAATTATTAACGAAATTATTAACAAAACGTCAGCAAAGAAAAACACAAGTACACTCACTGGTCGAAAAAAATGGACTTCAATTGAATTAAAAAGCGAACCCTATCCACGAGAAGCTAATGTATCCTCTCTGAGCATCGGGTCACGGGCTCTAACTTTATTATATATTATTAAAAAAAATATTTTTTGAATCTCATATCTTTCTTTATACTTCTAAAAAGAACAAGAGGTCCATTTTTTTCGTCCAGTGAGTGTACTTAGGTTTTTTCTTTGCTGACGTTTTTGTTCATAATTTCGTTAATAATTAACAGATTTTTACGAATGAGTGATTTTTAGAAAGCCAAAGAACTATAGAATATCGTACATATATGTTTTTTCCATTCAGGGATATCTGAAATTGTATTAGGGTGACCAAAGCAAAAAAAATCTTGGAAATTTCGATTTTTTGAAACTTTAAGCCGTTTGCGGCACGTCTAAATGACCTCCGATTGGAATGAAACTTAAAATTTATATGTATTCTAACTATCTGCATAATTTGACGGGGTGCGGCGTTAAAAATAATTTGAACATTCTAAATAAAAGCCGTTTTAGAGCCCATTTTCGACTAAAATCTATTTTGCTCTATATCTCTAAAACTGTGCCTGATGGAAAAATTCTAACTACATATCTGAATTCAGGGTGAAAAATACTTCTAGAATTTCATATCTTCATTCTTGTGAAGAGAAAAAAGTTCATTTTTGTCGACTACCAAATTAGTGAACTCTCTCACTATTTGGGCTAGCGACTCCTGAATTCACAACCGAAATAATGAATAATATTTATTTAGTAATTGAGGATATGAATCATTTTAAATTATTTTAAAAATTATATTTTATCAATTGAAAAATTGAAAAATTAAATCTCACAACTATTTTTTTATAATTTGTCATATATATTAAATTTCAACTTTCGTAAATTTAATACATTTTACAATTATAATTTTCCAAAAAGTATTGTATCATAAATATATCACTTTTATAAATTTATTACTAAAAATTCCATCTTTCTCAGTACTGACAATGCCACTATTCCAATCAGTGGTTTTCTCTCTAATCAAATAAGTGAAATTGTTATCTGTTCACTATTTCATTTAGTAAATATCCACTAATTAGAAGTGGTATACTTTTAACTATTTGAAATAATGAATATTAACTACTAAATAGTGAGTTTTTCACTATTTTGATTTTAGAGAGTAAGTTTAAAGCAAATGAGTATTTCTTGTCATCTTCGAATAATCTTCTGAAATTGATATTTTTAGGTTAATTTTCGTCATTAGCTATTTCTTGCACAAACATGCTTGTGCGGTGTGGTGCCGAAGGGAATTTGCGCATGCTTGTACAAAAAGATTGCACATACATGCTAGTCAAGGTTGCAGTTAGGTGTGCCGCCTTTAAAGTGTTTTCTCCGAATATTTCGAAGGTATTTAATAGCACTTCTCGTATGTGGAATTAGAGTGAGCTGCTGATGAAGAAGTGCTATTAAATGCCTTCGAAATATTCGCAGAAAACACATCCTACAGTCAAATTTTGAATGTTATTTTTTATCTCTTTTTTTGATTATCTTTGGGAAATATGCCTTGAATACTTTTTTTTCTTAAAAAAAAATAAAAAATGTTATTTTTTTATCATTAAATGAATATACAGTAAAATGAAATCTACTTTTATCTCAAATTTGAAACGTTAGGGTCTTTTTTCTATGGTTATAGTTGGAACAAAATTACTATGGATAGAATGATAACTGATAAAAGTTGCAGATGAGTTCTCAACTTGTCGTTTGACTCCAGGGGGACCTCTAGGATGATTACCTCCTCCTTCCTCCCCCCCTGTCTCTTTTGCTTATCTCTCCCTTTGGATACTGAATAATTTAGCTCAAATAAATTCCCCTAAAGTGGCTAATTAAGGAGATCAGCTCTCTATATTTGTTTGTTTGTCTATTTGTAGAAAGTACAAGCGAGAAAAATTGTTTTATAACTTTTTACTTTCTCGTATAGAATATAAAGAGAAAGTATTGTAATCGTTAAAAAAATTCGACTTCGAGATTTTGATGATTCTTCACGTTTTAGACCACCCTGCGTCCAAAAAAACCATTTTTGGCATTATGTCTGTGTGTATGTCCATGTGTGTGTTTCACAAATTCATTTGTTTACATAGATGGATAAATGTGGGCAGGAGCAGCCAATAAATAGACTCTGTATGCAGACTCAATCACCGGAGACGTTTCGGTTCCTTTTATTTAAGAACCATCTTCATTGATATATGATACTCACCAGTGTACCCATCGTAAAACATTTTTGACCCAAAATATACATCTGTACCATTCTTATGACGAAACAACAATGTATATGCCTATAACACTGACTAACTCTGTGCAATTTTATTTCAATCTAAGGACTGAAGATGTTCTTAAATAAAAGGAACCGAAACGTCTCCGGTGATTGAGTCTGCATACAGAGTCTATTTATTGGCTGCCCCTGCCCACATTTATCCATCTATACATCTCACAGCCACTATTTCGAACATATCTTCATTTGTTTACATTTACATGTTTTTTAATGACACCTGAATGATTTTCTTTTAATTTTTCTTTCCAAAATTTACGAAAAATGTTGTTTTTTTCTGTGATTATTTCAAAAACTATTCAGTTTTTGGAAAAATATCAAAGAATAAATACTTATTAAAATTGAGTATTTTTTCATAATGTAACAAAAAAATTGAAAATTTCAAAATTTCTGAAAAAACTTATTAGGTAAATTACTACTTCCAAGTGACGTATTTACTCCAAAAGTTGATAGAAATCTACAATTTTAGTGCAAGAGAGCATTTACCAAATTTTATCGATCTAGCTGCTTTGGTTTTTAAGCAATCGTGTTCACACACACACCCAGACGTAATTCCAAAAGAATATACGAGAAAGTCTCGGGGAAGTCATTCCCCATATTTGAAATTTTGAAATTTTCAATTTTTTTTGTTATATTAAGATAAAATACTCAATTTTAAAACGTTTTTATTCTTTGACATGTTTTTCGTTTTTGAGATATTTGTTCACAGACAGACCATGTCGCGAAAACCACTTTTTTTGGATTCAGGGGACCTCCATCAAAATCTCGTCATCGAATTTTTGACATGAAACCAATCAAAACTTTCTCACTCTTATATATACATATATAGGTAAGAGAAAGTAAAAATTATTAATAAAATAATTACTTAAAAGAGGAAGAGAGAGAAAAGAAGATTAAAATATCCAATTTCTTTTTAATCTCGAGATTTATTTAATTTTCTTAAATTCTTCATTCACTCGTTGGTTGGTTGAATTTTATCCCCTCCCACCGGAGCTACTGGAATGAATGAAATCGGGAAGCTTTTAATCTTATCTTGCAAATGACAAAGTTCATCAAATTCATTCATAAAAGATATAATAGAAATTTTATAATTTAGATAACAATTTCACTTTGGCGATGATGATGATGATGATGATGAGATTAAAAACTTGTTAAAACAAATTATTTATTATGGTTTTTTTTTTTCAATCTTTTTTGTTTCGATACAATTGTTTTTTACTTTCTCGTATAGAGAAAGTTATGTAATCGTAAAAAAATTCGACTTCGAGATTTTGATGTTTCTCCACGTTTTAGACCTCCCTGAGTCCAAAAAAACCATTTTTGGCATTATGTCTGTGTGTGTGTGTGTGTGTGTGTGTGTGTGTGTGTGTGTAAACAAGATTGCTTAAAAACCAAAGCAGCTAGATCGATAAAATTTGGTATATGCTCCTTACACTAAAATTGTAGATTTCTATCAACTTTTGGAGTAAATACGTCACTTGGAAGTAGTACTTTACTTAAAAAGTTTTTTCAAAAATTTTGAAATTTTCAATTTTTTTGTTATATTATGATAAAATACTCTATTTTAAAAAGTTTTTATTCTTTGACATTTTTTACGAAAACTGAATAGTTTTTGAAATAATCACAGAAGAAATAGAAAATATTCGTTAATTTTGATAAAAATCAAAACAAAATCAAACAGGTGTCATTAAAAAAAGGGTAAATATAAACAAATGAATTTGTGAAACAAATGAATTTGTTTATATTTACCCTTTTTTTTAATGACACCTGTTTGATTTTGTTTTGATTTTTTATCAAAATTAACGAATATTTTCTATTTCTTCTGTGATTATTTCAAAAACTATTCAGTTTTCGTAAAAATGTCAAAGAATAAAAACTTTTTAAAATAGAGTATTTTATCATAATATAACAAAAAAAATTGAAAATTTCAAAATTTTTGAAAAAACTTTTTAAGTAAAGTACTACTTCCAAGTGACGTATTTACTCCAAAAGTTGATAGAAATCTACAATTTTAGTGTAAGGAGCATATACCAAATTTCATCGATCTAGCTGCTTTGGTTTTTAAGCAATCGTGTTTACACACACACCCAGACGTAATTCCAAAAGAATATACGAGAAAGTCTCGGGGAAGTCAATCCCCATATTTTGTTTTTTTTTTCTCCTGATATTTGAAACACATTTAATTAGATACAAAGATTTTATTGTTAAAACTTTTCAACTTCCTTTTCAGACCTAAAATCTATTTAGTGAAATGACAGCCAGGAAGAGAGGATGTCAGCCAAAAGGAGAGCCTCTATCGAATAAAAATCTCCACTCAGAAGACGTTTCGGGTTTAATTAAATAAATCAATCAGTTCTTAAGAGATTATTGGCAATCTCAAGGTGATGATGGATTTATATAATTAAACCCGAAACGTCTTCTGAGTGGAGATTTTTATTCGATAGAGGCTCTCCTTTTGGCTGACATCCTCCCAGAGAGGACTATTCCTGTCTGTTGAACAGCCACTTCTCTTATCAACATTTATTTAGTGAATGAATATTTTAGCTTTAATTCTGGATACGGGAGGAATTTAAATTTTGTGAATTATGTAAAATTTTACTTTTACAATTTATTCATTGAGGACGTTTCGGTATTCATAACAGATGCCATCATCAGAGCCAATTTAACCTACAATTAATTGTGTGAAATGAGCTTTTTTAACAAAGTTAATATATTCACAACAGATTTTAACTTATTCTTTTATGGCGCCCCTAAAATAAGTACAGTGAGCGCCACAATTAAGTCCCCATCTGGGAGCTAGAGCCTTAAGTATATGGTATAGGTTATAGTAAAATAATTTTTAATGACCGAAAAAGTAAAATAAAATCTGGTATAGATGATTTTATTTTACCTTTTCAAATTTAAAATTATTTCACTATATACCATATTCTTAAGGCTCTAGCTCCCAGATGGAGACTTAATTGTTTGGTATTCAAATGGCTTAAATAAAATCATCGGACTGCCTGGGATTCGAATCCTCGACGATTTTTACAATCCAACAAGACGTTTCGGGATTATTTTATTGTGCCATCATCACACCAGCACAGTGCACAATCTTTCTCTTACCGAAAGATAAGGGAAAGTTGTCTGCTGTGTGCCTCCAGTGGCGTCATTTGGGGGGGGGGGGCAGGGGGGGCATTTGCCCCCCCCCCAAGGGCTCTGATTTTTATAAAATTTTATATTATTCTAAATAAAATGCTCCAAAATACATCTACGAGTATACAAACTGTACAAAATTAAACAATTAATTAAATTAAATATGTTTTGGCTAAATTTGAGTACCCATTTGTAAGTAAATTTTAAGAAAAAAAAAATGTTTGCCCCCCAAGAAAAAATTTGCCCCCCCCCTCCAAGAAAAAGTTGAAATGACGCCACTGTGTGCCTCTCACACCAGGTTTTTTAAATATAATTTATTTAAGGTTTTTTCGGCATCTAAGTCCATTTAGACCCCTTCCCAATTTATTTCAATTCATTGATGTCTAATTCAATTGAAACAACTTTCTCTTACTGAAGGGTAAGAGAAAATTGTATACTGTGCGCCAGTCACACCAGATTTTTTAATATCAAATCTCCTTATAAGTTTCAAAATTAAATGATTTAGTATTTTCTTGTTTTATTTATCACATAATTTAATAAATAAATCAATAAAAAAAGATGTTCTTGGCCTTCATTCCTCTCTTTATTTTATTTTGTAATATAATTGTGGAATGCGTTTGGGAAAGTCTCCAAGATTGGAGATCCTGAAGGAGTGGCTGGCTAATAGCAAATCCTTAAATGCATCTCCTTGGTTGAGGTGAACGACCCGAGTGACCCAGTGACTCGACTGACTGCGATGAGATCCCAATAGCAACTCGTTCTTGGGAAAACTATTGACGGGATCAGGTTTAATTATATAAAAAATTGCTAAGCTTTAGCTCACATCAGATCTGAGTTTAAAGAGGAAATTAAATTGTAAAATAAACAAACTACATAAAAATTTATTCGATCGAGGGCTACATCAGGCCTTTTGTGTATATAAAAAAAAAGGTTATTTCCATGAATTCAATTTGTCCCTTTTTTTCTCCTTTCCCCTCAATCATATTTGAAATGATTTGTGCTTTCAAAAAAAAAAAAAGAAAAAATCTGATGAAGTCTTAGGAAATGTCAAATCGAATTATTCTTTTTACTTTTTTTTTTATGTTGAAGTAAGCTTTTTAAATTTTATTTTTATTTCAATCGAATTCATCTCAATCTTTTCTTTTTGCAAGATTAAAGTGGGCCCAAACAATTATAGAAATACTAGCGGAATAGCCTAACTCCGGCGGCTCCCACAGTGATTCACATGGGCGTAACTTGGGATATTTGGCTGGGGAGGGCCTTGGACTAGCCATCCTCCAGGGGGGTCTGAATGCCCCATATTGACTCTATTTTTTAGGACGGGGAGCCTTCTGGGGGGGGAGGGGCCGGACCTCCTAGTTACGCCCATGGAGATTCACAAATAAACAGACCCCGATCTAAATAAATTGCAGTCGTAAATCTTTTAGAACCAAAATATTTTCTAGAAGATATTTGATTATTTAGAACAAAAATTTTGTCTACCATTTTTTATGTCATTTTTCTAAGTGAAAATTAATTATTAAATTTGTCTTACAATATAGATTTACCAGAAAGACTACAATCCTGGTGAGTTTTCAATTAATTTACCAGAGAATTTTTTTTATAGTGGTAGAATCGCCTCTTGTACTTGGAAGGGTCAGGGTTTCGCCTTCACGTCAATTTATTCATATTTCAAATTAATTATCTACCAATCAATTGAAATAAATAGAGACGGGGTCTAAATGGCCTCTGGTGCCGAATAATATTATTTAAGATAACAAATTTGCGAGATAAGTTTGTGTTTGATTGGACAAAAATTGTGCCCTTTGGAGTCGAACCAGGACCTCCGCGCGTTCGCGGCGGGCGGACTACCTTTTTCCTAGGTCGCCGGTCCAATAAACACAAACACTCGCATCCGCCTATTATACTATTGAAATTAAAATTTCATTGACACGAAAAAGATCTTACATCAAATAAAGCTCTACCTAGTTAATAAATATAAATAATTTACATTAAAAGTAGACTTCTCTTTCTTTCTATTTACATTAATATTCCATATAATAGTGCGTGAAAGTAAAATTAAATTCATATATAATTATTATGTGATAGTAATATAATTTACAATGTGTCGCGCGTGATAAAAAGATACGCCGAAAGTTACACACGAAAGAGAAAATGGTGTTTCCTCCCTAATTGCCCTCATGTAATCACAAACACTAGGCTATTATTAGTAAATACTGGTTTAATTGGTCGCCCAACTGCTCACTCAACTACTGAATAAGACTAGAAAATTTATTTCAAGAGATTGCAATGAATAGACAGCAACAACACAAGAGAGATAAATATTTAAATAAATAATGTTAACAGAGAGACGAAATGTTCATCCTTTCATACCAATATTATTAGTTGGAATTAGTTGCGACAGACATTTGGTTATATAAAGCAAATAAATGGCAAGCTAATGAATAAATCGTCTCGCAAATCTATTCTTTGAAAGAGAAAAAGTTTCCCGGGGGGACAGCCGGCGCCATTAAGTGCTCGTGATTGGAGCCTTGAGCTTAGGCAACCTAAATGACGGACCTGATGTTTGAAAAGTAGCTTTTCACCTTGAGATTTCTTTATTTTAAAAATATTTAGTTTGGTAGACTAAGCTCAAGGCTACACTTTCGACCACATCATGCACTTGAGGCGCTGACTGTACAAAAATCATTTGCAAGATCGAAGATTATAGAAAATTAGTTGTTTATAAATTTCATAATGGTTTTTACTTTCTCTTACACTATATATGAAATATATAGAGAGAAAGTATTGCGATCATGTCAAAAATTCGATGTCGAGATTTTGATGGATATACATGTTTTGAGGTCCCCTGAGTCCAAAAAAGTGGGTCCCGCAAATTGGTCTGTCTGTGTGTTTGTGGGTGGACATTTTTTAGCATGAAGGGAATGAGCTAGGAGGTTGAAATTTTATATTTAAGTTAGGCACCTCCCAAACATTGTGAAAATAAGCTTTTCAACAAAATCGGCCAAAAAGTTCTAATCCTTTACTAATGTACTTTTTCAGTTTTTTTTTTTTTTTTTTTTTTTTTTTTTTCGATTTTCTCAGAATTCGCTCCTACGATTTTGTTTAAAATTCATAAATCAACTATTTTTTAGAGATGCTCTTTAAAAAGCATATCAGTGAAATTTTTCGTGGAAATTGTTTGAAGTACACTTATTTTACTGATGTATTATTTCAGATTTTTCAAATTCTTTTCCGGCTCTTCGTTCCATAGAGCCAATATTAAGTCCCTATGGGGATTTGTATGTTAATTTCGATTCAAAGAGGGATCCCCTTTGGAACTTCTATTTACAGGCATATCTGCTTTTTTGAAGAATTTTTTGAAGTAGCTCGCACTTTTGTCGTCTTGATTGAGTTTGGTCTGTGCATCAATCACGACCACTGCTTTTTGAAGTCCTGCCAAAATTCGCTTCAGGTTGGGCATTCGTTGTCAAGACCATGGTGAAATTTTATCGCATTGGCTAATAATATCGATAGGCCTCTACATTTTTCAATACACAATTCAAAGAATAAACCACCATTCTACATACTGAAAGTTGTAAGGAAAATTATCATTCTTCTTCTTCTGTCCTCGCCTTATTCCCGCGATGCGGGATCGACGGACATAATTTTTCCCTCCGACCCTCATCATGCTTTTTTGCGACTGAGAAGAGTAAAACAGGCAGGCCCGTCGAACGGTCAGACGCCTGTTAAAAAGAGGAAGAAAGAGACAGAAATACAAAGAACAGAAGGACTGCCTGTCCGAGCTCGGACAGCTCGTAGTCGCCATCCACGTACCCACAAGATGTGGGGTCGGAGCAAAATTATCACTGACGATAGGAAATTAAAACTGGTCAGTTTTGTTCAAATAATTTTCAATGAAAAAACCATCATCTGTTGAATTTTTGATTTATTGGAAGATAAATATTGTTTTTCTTGTTCCCATCTTTCCACAAGAAAATCCAAATTCACTGGGAAGCAGCGTTTAGCTATTGCTTTGAGGCCATAAATCGAACTTGCTCTTTCGTGTCTAAAGAAGTTTCACTTCAATAGAAAATATCCAATTAAAATTAAAAATTAATAGATAGAGAGTAAATAAATATCAACAATAAATAAATAAATAAATAAATAAATAATAGAGGAAGTTTACTAATTTCCTGCAAGGATTGGAAAACTTGAGCAAAAGAAATAAATGAACCAATTAATTATGTCCTTGATATATAAATCTATATAAGTATATTGTGATTGCGACGGAGTTTCTATTGGGAAATTTGGCCAGATTTTCTTGGCCTGTAGTAGTCGCTTTCTACCCCAATATCTTTGGGAAGATACCTATTTTATAGGTACCGCCGGGAGTCGAACCATCAGCAAATTTGTACTCGACATGCCCTGCCACTAGGCCACAGTGCCGCACATTATTTTTATTTTCATACCATTCATGTGATATATTAATAATATACAGTATATAATTTTTTATAACCTATTATATTATAATAATATATTCCCAGAAGCATAGTTTATTCAAATTTATTAATATGCTGATATAATTCATTATAATCTATGTTTATCACTAAAACTGACCAAATAGTGATCAGCCCCCGAGGCCGCTTAATAAATTTTAAAAAATCTGGTGTGCTAGTAGCACAGCACACAACTTTCTCTTACCTTTCGTTAAGAGAAAGTTGTGTACTGTGCTTATCACATCAGATTTTTTTTTGTGTCGTGATATATTTAGTTTCCGCTGATATATAATAATCTCTATATAAAATTTATAATCATGGGAAAATCGGCCAAAAAGTATTCTCAAAAATCAAGATTTTTTTTTTCTATATAAAAAAGACGCACACTTTTTTTCTCATTCACACTTTTGATCGGGCCATTTAAAATTTTTTTTCATTATTATAATAATATTACACCAATATTATATTTGCAATATTGCAAAAAAATATTACTGGATTATTTCTATAAAATTGCAAAAAAATATTAGGAAAATTTGTTCCAAAAAATTTTTTACTATTATAATAATATTCCAGCAATATTTTATTTGCAACAATGCAAAAAAAAACTATTGTTGGGATATTGCCACAATGTTATAAGGTAGTAAGATTTCTGCAACATTCCAACAATATTTTGAGCTGTTTAGGTCTTTCCCCTGCTCTTATAAAATAT
>JAKCPI010006279.1:0-141267 GCA_023213315.1 Euborellia annulipes
GAATTTTTCGCTTAATTCAACTTTTAAAATAGGATTAGTAAATTGTGAGACCCGGAAGTTATTTGTATTCTTGGTAAAAAAAACGTATGGGTGATGCGAAGGGATTATCTAATAATTACAGGTGTGTCCCGTCAAAAGGGAACATGGACCATTTGGGCAAATCTCAAGAAGAAAAATAGTAACAACGAATAAATTTTAAAGATTTTTTTTTCACAAAATTAGAAAATGAATAAGCCACTAATTGGGCGAAAGTCAAGTTAGAGACTAGATGTTATTAATTAATTAGGAGAATATGTAGTTAAAATAGTTTGACAGATGATTTATTCCTATAATTGGATTGATTTTGATTTTTTTAAAAATAAATAAATTTTAGGAGTGGTCACTCTATGAGAAAACGAACGCCTACACTATCATTATATCAGAATCGTTTTTTTTTTTATTCCAAATAAGTACGTAAGTAATTTTAAATAAATTTTAATGTACTTTTCTATTTTTTTATGGCCGGGATAAAATATGTCATATTAAGATAAAACTTTAGAACTTTCCATATAGACTACTACTAAATTTTTCGGTATTGAAGGCCATTTGGATATTTTAAAAATTTTTCTTTCTAATTCCCCAATGAAGTGTCCAGAACAAAAATTATTTAGGAGAAAATACAGAATAGAATTTTTTGTAGTTTTACTAAATATTATTAAAAATTATTATTATTAATAAATAATAAACAAAAAAAAAAAAAAAAAAATTAGTAAAAATATTTATTAATTTTGCAAAGCCTTGGATACTATAAAAAATATTTAAAGTTATAATTATAATTATATATAATTTTAAAGATGAAAAAATATCTGCATTTATTATATTAAAATTAGAAATACGGTAAATTAATAAATAATAAAAATTATATAATTAAATCTACTAATAGAAATTAGTATTTCTTCCTTGTCTTTTATAAGGATGGGGGTGCTATAATTCAACATTAAAAAAGAATGGGGCACGAATGATCAAAAATTCGAAGTTATATACACCTTTTGAAGTTCTTAGGTTCAAAAAAGTGGGTGCCTCAAAATCTTTGTTCATGAATGAAATGAGCAAAAAGTTTGAAATTTTATATTTGATTTAGGTATCCCTCCTGAGGCGCGAAAATAAGCTTTTAAATAAAATCTCCCAAAAAGTACTACAGTAGTACTTTTCTGAAGAAATTTTTCTCTTTTTTTCTCAAAATTCGTTCTAATTAATTCTAATTAATTTTGATTAAGCCATGTTTTTTTATGCCCGTGGCTCGTGGTTCAGAGAGAAATCATTAGCTTCTTGTTCCTTAGGTTCCGGGTTCGCTTCCCAGTGGCGTAGTGAGCTTAACTCGCGCCCGGGGCACAATACCTTTTTAGCGCCCCCCCCCCCCATTCGAAAACCATATAATATTATATGTAAAATATACAAAATTATTATATTACACTGGCACTAAATTTAAAATATATTTTCCATAAATCAATTATAATAAAAATAAAAATTATCCAACTATTTTTTGTTTTGCGGACCATTTGGCGCCCCTTTGTAAGTAGCGCCCGGGGCATGATGACCCCCCTTGCACCCCCCTCGCTACGCCACTGTCGCTTCCCCCCTAAGCGAAAAAAATTTATTTCATCTGAATTTTCTACCAATCATTTGAAATAAATAGGGATGGGATCTAAATGGCCTTAGATGCCGAAAAAGATCTTAAATAAATTTAAAAAAAAAAAATGTTTTTTTTTGCTATAATGTTTTTCTAGACTATATTTTTTGCAAACTATATAAAGTTTTTAAAAAGGAATGGCCCGGTAGCCAACCCTAAATAAATAAAAAAAAATATATATATACTGATGAAATGGTGAACGCAGTCCAATTAAATAAAAGAAACTTGTGTTTTCTTTCTTGGACAAAAAGTGACAGGTAGTATGTCGTTTTTTATTATTATTTTATAATAATAGTTTTTTATTATTATTTTATAATAATAGGTTTTTATTATTATTTTATAATAATAGTTTATTATTATTATTTTATAATAATTATACCAAAAAACGACATCTGTCACAATTTTGCCCTCAAAATTGTTTGTTGAATTCTAATGTACAGTCCTGTACGAAACTAAATATGCCGACACAAAAAATCTGGTGTAATACAACAAAACTTTCAATTACCAAAGCAAAGAACAAGTTGTGTACTTGCGACCAGTCACACCAGATTTTTTTCATAAGAGAAAAAAAATGAATAAAATTTGAAATGTTATTTTCGTCTGATGAATTTAAAATTAAATATCCTATATGATGGTTAGGAACAAACATTGCATTATGCAAATAAATAAATGCCCTTATTTCACCTCTATAAATTTATTACATTTCTCTAGATTGATATCTATTTATTTCCTAAATAAAAATTCACTCTTCTCAATTGTATTTTCATGTCGACAGTATTTAAATGTCCAAATGGGATTGAATTTGAAACCGAAACCCCTAAGGAAGAAGGTGTGGGGAGGGGGGAGGGAAAGGAAACTAGTCGTCGAGATTAAAACGAACTGTCTGCTACTTATGCGTGTGTTTTTGAATGCGTTTTGCGTTATTCATGGCTTCGTTTTGAATATCCGATGTCCAACTAACACTTGGGTCCAATCGATCACCTGACAGCTCCGCCCTCGGGGTTAGAGTTATCAAAATGGAAAGATGGAGGGGGAAGGTTTAGGTAAATCTTCGTAAAACTTAAATCGAGAATATTATTTAAATATATTACAAATTTTAAATATTTTTTTTATTAATTATAATTAAATATTTGTTTATAAAAAGCAACGTTCCTTTTCTTGATATCTCAGATCGTTTAATTCAATTATTAAATTCTCAGCATCTTTTCCCATTAAAAAAAAAAACTTTAAATCAAAATTGATTTGGTTAAAGAGAAGTTGGTAGGTTAATTGTTATAGAAAGAATAGAATATAGAAGTTGTTTAAAATAAAAAAAAAATTATTTTCCACTACTAGGTACCTAACCTCTACAACTAATCTGGCCAATCAGTAACAACTCTTCTAAAAACATTAGTTAAACCAATCTTGAAATTCCAATATTTTATAACATGATTCAGGAGCCTTTTATTCATTTTTTTGGTATCAATATAATAACAATAAGTAAAATTTGTCTAAATTTGAAAATATATATATATATATATATATATCATATTATTTTTTCTATTAACAATACTTTAGATGTCAAAAGAAAAAAGATTTAAATTTTACTCACCAAATACAGAAATGGAAATGTAGTAAATGAAAAACTCACCTGAAACAAAAAGAAAAGTATATTAATAAAAAATCAAAAAAATTAAATTATACACGTTGTGAGGTCCCCTGAATCCAAAAAAGTGGTTTTCGCGACATGGTCTGTCTGTCTGTCTGTCTGTGTGTCTGTCTGTCTGTAAACAAAATATCTCAAGAACGAAAAGAGCTAGGAGATTGAAATTTTATATTTAAGTTAGTCACCTCCATGGGACGTGACACGAAGCTTTTGAATAAAATCAGCCAAAGAGTACTAGTACTTTACTGATATATTTTTTCAGTTTTTTTCGATTTTCTCTAAATTTCCTGCAACGATTTTTTTTTTAAATTCAAAAATCACAATTTGTGAACCAGTGTATACGGATCTCGGAGAATAAGAAGTCAGATTTATGCCCCGATTAAAAATTTTTTTTTTCTCGGGTTCCTATATCTGAAACACACTTACTTTGCCATTGGCCAAATGGTTTTACCGACGGCCATTTAATTAATTAAAAAAAAAAAAAAAATTCAAAAATCAATTATTTTTTAGATGATCTTTAAAATGTACAATATATTCTCATTTTGCCATTGAAATCTTCTGAAAACCACTTTACTCTTGTACTTCATAGGAAAGATAGGCGAAATGGTTGTCATGGTAACAATATTTTCCCATTATTAATTTTACATCTCTCGAATCTACCGTACTGTCGGAAGCTAACTATATGTCGACACAAAAAATCTGGTGTGACAAGCACAGAACACAACTTTCGATTACCTAAGGTAAGAGAAAGTTGTGTCCTGTGCGACCGGTCATACCAGATTTTTTTTTTAATTTGTAGCAAATTTGTATATTTTTGTATAAAAGGACGCAAAAAATGGTTTTGCCCGGGGCGCTGAAAACCCTAATAAATTTAGATAATTTGAAAAAATTAAAATTTTAATCTAGAATCTTACAACCTTACGCTTTTATAAGAAATAAAAAGATTAAGCTTCGAATTGGGAATAGAACCTCCATGCCAATTTTATAATTATAGGATATATTTAATTTATTCAATAAAACGTATGTAAATTTGAATAATTAGCAGAACACATTACAAATCGGTGTAATTTTCCTTAGTTTTTTTTTTTTTTTTTTTTTTTTTTTAATCCGACTTTTATTAAAATTTTCATGAAATTTTTGTTTGGCTTTAAAGGAAGGGGGGGGGGGTAGTAATTCTTCTCTAGTCCCATATGATTTTTTTGAAATTTAACAAGTTATATTTTTGTTTGACACTAAATTTCCGTTATTTTATTTATAAAAGAATGAAAATATAGGCCTATAGAAGCGAGTAAATGTGTGGAACGAGACACGAAATTAACACGAAGATCAGTTATTAAAGATCTTAAGAGATCATCATTATAATATAGCAAGGCTCTATAACAATAGGCCAAGTAGATTTCACCTAAAAGACAAATTAGTGGAAGAAACTGAGCATAAAATTTTTCAATTTAGAAATCTAACAAAACAAATGTGAGGAGATTCTTTTTTAATTTTAAATTAGCCTCTGTTTATTTTTCAAATCTCATTATAATAATAAATAAATAAAAAAATAATAAGAAACTTTTACAAGTTCAGTAAAAAAATGAAGTGAAGTCAAACTCTCCGACAATGCCAATAATAATAATAAACTTAAGGGGGAATAGGAGCGACCGTCTAAACGTACTTAAAAAAAATTAGGTGTTGGCTGTGTCTTCTACACAGCCGGTGGCTTTTTAACGTGACAACGTCTTTTGCTTGACTTCAAAAAATTTTTTTTTCTCTTACCTATATTGAAATATAAAGAGAGAAAGTATTGTTTTTGTTTTTTTTTTTTTACTAGTAGTTTGTTTTCATAAATAAACATGTTCAAACATTTTCATTGAAACAATATATGACAGGTGTGGCCAAACTTTTATCCATTAAGGGCGACATATGCTTAAAAAATGAGGTTTTTCGAGAAAAAAACCAATTTTTGAGTTAATTACTCGGGATTTTTTTATTTATCTATTAGAGGTTATCTTTCTGCACCAAATGACATCTCATTTAGTCTGATCTGATTAGCCGTTCGGAATCTACAGGGGTTTAAAATTTCGAAAAACGAAATCCCGCCGAGTGCTCTCATGCGGTAAAATGACGTCATATCAAAAAAATGAAAAAATAACCTCTGGGTATTGAACCACTCTTTCTAAAACTATATTTAGATTTAATGTAGCTTTTATGGTCAAGTCGCTATGCGTTGCACAAGTAGGGCTATTTTTCGATATTTTTTTGTCTAAAAAATGAGGTTTTTCGAGAAAAAAACCAATTTTTGAGTTAATTACTCGGGATTTTTTTATTTATTCTATTAGAGGTTTTCTTTCTGCACCAAATGACATCCCATTTAGTCTGATCTGATTAGCCGTTCAGAATCTACAGGAGTTTAAACTTTCAAATTAGAATTTACCGCAGCGCGGTAAAATAAAATGATAGGAAAAAAATAAATGGTGAATTCTTTAGCTGAAAACTCATTCTTTCTAACCGTATATTTCCCATAATTATACCTCTTAAGACAGAGGAGTTATTCAAGCCAATAAACTTTTTCGTGCATGCCCCTCTAACATGCCACTATAGACACATGATTTGTAAGACGTTGTCACGTCAAAAAAAAACTAGACATATACAAACAAACTGTTACAATAATTTTAAATTTTTTTTTTTTTTAATTTAAAAATGAATTTTTTTTTATTATTAAGCAGATATTAATTAAGAAAAATTTAAAGTAACTTTAAATGATTTATTTAAAAATTAACTGTCAAATAGTTCAGCACTCTTGCAAAAGATGGCAGGCTAGTCTAACAGCCAGTATTATCAGATTCTCTATTAGCCCATATCTGACCTATATTACTATATTTTTATGCTTTTATAATTGATACATTATATATAATAACATTTATAATCAGTAGCGTAGCCAGGATTTCTGCTTGGGGGGGGGGCCCAAAATTTTTATTAACCCCCCCCCCCCCTTCTCCAAGAAACTTCAAGTGGAGAAATTTTTTTTAGATAATATAATAATTATAAATAAAAAACAAATAAAAAAAAATTTTTTTTCTTGAAATAAAAAATAATTTTAATACAAAATTCGTAAATATTAGAGATTTTTTCAATTATTTATAAGTTTTTTGTTAGTTTTTAGAATTTATGAGAGTTAATAAAATTATTATTTAAAAAAAAAAAAATCATTAGGGAAAACATTAGGTATTTTTTTGTTTTGGAGAAGGCTTTGGGGGGGGCGGCCCCCCTGCCCCCCCCCCCCCCCTGAATACGCCACTGTTTATAATGTATTCATTGTTTAAGATCAAAGAAAATCAACCAAATGCATTAAATATTATTAGCTACCATTCTGACATCTCTTGGCAAATTTTCGTAATACGTGTTTTTTTGGCTTACTTTTTAAGACACATAATCAGCAAAAACATGCGTAACAGTTCGCTCCTATTCCCCTCTTAAGCCCAAGAGAGGACATTTACAATTCGATTTTAAAATATTTTTTTTACTAAGAAATAATAAATATTTTTTTAAAATATCTTAATGAATAAACCAACTATTTTTTTGCCTTTCTCTCTTTCGTTTGGGAAATATATCTCATCTATTTCTTTTTTTTTTTATTATCTTTAATGCGCAAGGGTCAGTGAATATATGCATGAAATAGAATGCACCCGGGAGACATTGACATTCAGGTCAAATGATAAGGGCTGACAGTTGAGCATTTAGGGCCTCCCACAAAAGCCTTGGACTACCTTACAAGTGAGCGGATGATGATGGAGATTTGGAAAAATAAAAAATAAAATTAATCATTATTTCCGTGGGATTCAATAAAGGTGGAGCAATTTTATGCTAATTGGCATCCTACATTGTCTGAAAGCCGTTTTGGTTCCGAATTATTCTCAATGAATCTGGAAATCTATCTTCTAATCGCTGCATAGTAAATAAGAATTTAAATAAATTTTAATTAGTTTTTAAAATTACATTAGAGAACCTCCCAGGTCAAGAAAAACGCATTTATATAATTAGTTTTTTTTTTTTTTTGTTAAATTTGCTTAAGGTTTTTTTCGGTATCTAAGGCCATTTAGACCCCATCCCTATTTATTTCAAATGATCACCAGATCAAATAAATTTTTCTCGCTAAATAAAAAAAAAAAAAAAAAAAAAATGGACCCGCTGATATATTTCATTTTTTCATACTGTGTATCATTAATAGTCTATATGGCCTAAGATGCCGAAAAGACTTAAAAAAAAATCATACAAAACAATGAAAGCCTAAAGGTAAAATTTTAGTCAAAAATAAATAAATATTAAAATTATTCTTAATTTAAAAAACATTCACACTTTTTTCTCATTCACACTCACACTCACATTCACACAGTCTTTTCGGCAACTTAGGCCATGTAAGACTTTACGATAACCGATATATATGATAATATCTATTGGGGGTCCAGGCATTTCTATTTAAGCCATTGGGTATCCAAATGGCTTAAATAAAATCATCGGACTGCCTGGGATCCGAACGTCGCGTTCGGTATAGAAGTTAGGCACGCTACCAACTACTTCAAGCCCGGGGGCAATTATTAAAGTTATTCTAAAAAAATATAAACAATAGAATTTATATAACTATTTCCCAGTTTATTTTTTTCCACTTTGATCGGTGCTTTTCACCTATTTGTCATTTTTTAAGACCTATTTGTTTCTCCAATTTTAGCATATGTGTTTATGCATGTGATGGTGTGTGTTTAGAAGAAAGATGATTCTGATAATGTGAAAGTTGCTACATGGACATATTTGCATAGGCCATCTATCCTCAGTCTACCATCAAGATTTACAATTACAATGAATATGCAATTATAAATTCTCCTAAATTACATTTGAAAAAAAAATGCCCTATATTTGACTAGAGTCACTTAATGCATATTTTAACACGTGTATGGTGCCTGGAAGATAGGCAACTAAAATAACCAACCTCATAATGAATTATTCTACTTTTTTTTTAAAGTGAAAACTAATTGTGAGATTTTTATTATTGGGGGACCAAACATCTGTTGAACCCCGAGAATCGAACCCGGGATCTCCAACCTATCCAAGGCATCCGTGTTGTTTCCACTTGTTAATAGAAAACTTAGCGTACATGCGAATATATATTGAATATCACCAAAGGGTATTTCCTGGAGATGAGGAAAGAGAGAAAAAGAGCCTGGGAGCAAAAGGCTTGAGCTGGAGCTACAAGTGCGGCGGCCGTCGCCCCGTTGCGCTCCGCGGAGCCCACTTTCGCCGCACGTGTAGCCTTTCCCCCTCCCTTGCCCCCTCGCCCCCCCCACCCTCTTTCTCTTTCATTCTCACTCTCTTTCTCTTTCTCTTGCATCTAATCTCATTAATGGTACTACGAGAAATTTCCAATATCATTCATTATTCAATCTTCACTTCGTTTCAATTTCGTTATTTTTTTTATTAAGCTTAATTAATAAAATTAAAATTTATAAAATAATCTTGGCGGCGAAAGGGAGGGGGGGTCCTGATCAGGAAGAAGAAAAGGTGTTTATTTAATTCTTTGTATGATGAGAAGTCTTTCGTTAATTAAATAAAAACCTATTTCCGGGTGAAAAAAAATTATAATTTCGTAATAAGGATATATAGCCTATAGGGCAATGTTTTTAAGACAAATGATCTTAATAAATTTTAGGTATGGTATATTCAAAAGAAGGAAGTCAGAGTAGCTATTATTCAAAAAAAAATTAGAGTTTTGTGGTTATAGATTTGAAATGAGATGAAAAATAACTGATTGAAAAACATTATTCATGTCTTTAATTTTGAAAGTGATTAATTGGCTTATGTCTATTAATATTAAAACGCTCACTTATTTTTGTTTGATACCGGATTCAGGGATGGGCAGGATTGATTTAAATCCAAAGACCTGGACCGATATCTTTTTTTGGGGAGGATCTTGGATCTGGACCGCGATTCAAATTGAAATAGGGGTGAATTTAAGGATTTGAATCGAAATAATGTTTATTCTCTGGATTTAGGATCGGATCGTTAATCCTTTTCAAAGGATTAGAAAATTTGGATTTTTGCGATCCTTTAAAACTTGAATTTTTAATAATTAATTATATTCTTTTGAATGTTTAAGAATAATGCCTATTTTTTAAATATATTTCATTCACAGGCCTAAAAAATCTGCAAATTCGACTGAAGAATTATATGTCTATTTTAGTTGGGCAATTTTATTAGAAACTGGATTGGATCGCGATCTGGATTTGCGGACCAGAACAAGGATCCTTTTTCTAAATCAGATTGATTGGATCGTCGGATCAAATCGCTAATCCTTTTTAAAGAATTTCGCCCATCCCTGACTTGATTGTAAGTCTATTATAATTTAAAAATATTGATAATATATATGAAAGGTAAAATACACTAGGTTATGTGTTTCAAGGTTTTTTTTTATATTTATTAATTAAAATTAACACTTAATACGTATTTCGACATTACTATCATCATCAGAAGTGGTTTTCTAAAATACATCTGAATACATCGTGAAGTTATCTACATTAAATACATCAACATATGTTTTTTTTAATGTATTTAATGTAGATAACTTCACGATGTATTCATTTTAGAAACCACTTCTGATGATGACAATAATGTCGAAATACGTATTAAGTGTTAATTTTAATTAATAAATATAAAAAAAAAACCTTGAAACACATAACTTAGTGTATTTTACCTTTCATATATACATAATGTTTCAACTTAAGCCTACGGTAAATCTAAATATTGATAATGTTAGATTAAAATAAAACTGTATATAATAATAATAAGGAATTATTATGATCATAGATCTCAAAGCCAAGGGCTCTCGAAGCGTCGACAGCAAAATAGTTTTAATCTACCCTTTTTAACTCAATGTAATATTATAATTAAACGTAAAGTAGGGACAAATGGATGCAAAAAAGCAAATTATTAGATAAAATAAAAAATAAAACTAGAGAAAAATTCTATCTGACTTCTGCTTTGGCTTCTATTTTACTTAGAGGTTACTTGATCCAAGGCCACAGAAAAATCTTTCCATTAATAAATTTTCTAAATGTCCAAGATGATGTCAAATAAATAGAATCGAACAAAACACAATTCTGGATAAATGGCGGGTTTTTCACTAAAAAAACAAGATGTGGAAACTATAATGATATTAATTCTAATTGGATGGAATTTAAAAAGAGAAAGAGATATAAACAAAATAACTGTGAAAGTATAAATTCCAAAATCCAGAAGCTAACATAAAAATTTCTGCTTTATGCAGGCCATTCAAGGCCGAATTGTGAAGACATGTTTATGAAAAAGGTTAGTCACCATCTCATTATAACGAGATATCGTCAAATAAAATATTAATACATACACAAGAGGAACATCAAAATAGCCAAAACCGAGTAATAAAAATTTAATTCTAAAAAACAGATGTGGAACACACGACTTTGACGTGTATAACACCTGCTGCTCCTGCCCTGTTATCGAGAAGTTGACATTGGGGATTTCGGACTTTAAAAGGCAGCGAACTCATAATAACCAAATAGAGATTTTTAAATTAAATAGTGTTCCAACATAATATAAAAAAGAAGATCTATTATAATAATAGTGACACTCTTATAACATCTTCAGAATTGATTTCACATATGAGAATCAAAGTGTCGAAAATGTTAATTTTTAATAAATTTTAATAAATCATTGAAATTTATGATCTAGTGTTTTAATTTCCCATAAATAATTTCAAAAATTAAGCTCAGGGAGGACGAAAATTATCAAAATTTCGAGGTCGGATTTTTTAACGATTATAAAGTAGAAAGTGAATTGAATATTGAGGCACTGATTAAGAGGCCGCCACACGCGGACCGTGCTTGGTATTGTATGTGAGAGGTTTCTATTAAAAAAACTACAACAAATATGAATGGGAGGCCCACCGGAATCGGCCAGCGCAGCTAGTCATTTTTCACATAGCCTTTGGTCGGCAACTTAGGCCATAGTAGGGACTTTTGACGATAACCGTTGTAATTGGGAATATATATTGTGGGTCCATGGCACTTCTCTATTTAAGCCATTTGGTACCAAATGGCAAAATCATCGGACTGCCTGGGGTCCGAAAACCCGCGACGTTTGGTCGAGGTTAGCACGCTAACCTCTACGCCGCCCCGAGGGCCCAGGGTGCTTGGTACTTAGTATGTGAGAGGTTCCCTCCTAGCTCTTTTCGTTCTTGAGATATTTTGTTCACGCACACCACCCAGACCACGCAGACACACAGACAGCAGCCATGTCGCGAAAACCACTTTTTTGGATTGAAGGGGAGCCTCAAACCGTGAAGGTCCATCAAAATCTCGACATCGAATTTTTGACATTTGATCCCCCTGAGAGGTATATATTTTCATATATACATAGGTAAAAAAAAAAAAAAATTAATCTATGGTTTAGTTGCTATTTCGTGGATGTCATCCGCCACTGCATCTAAATGAATTGATTATACTTTCTCTATTAAAAAATGAAAGTAAAAATTAACTGACAGTCCACGAGGTCGAAATTTGCGTAGGTGCCCACCGAAGACGGGCGACGCAATTAGTTAAATTTAAATAAAAAATACGAGAAACAAGTCAGTCAATTGCATGACAAAAGATATAGCCTACTGTAGATATAAACTCTGCACTGGTGAATTAGCCTATACTCATGTTTGTAATCCATATGCTAAGCTATGCTACGTAGCCCTTAGCTTGTTCTGACTTGCATACTGGCCCTTGCAAGAGAATCAAGCAGAGAGAGCCAAATCACTTACTGTACTTTTAATAATGCTTTTAAATATTTAATCAAAAATAAATGAACTTATCGCCTAAAAACACGCTTCAATATATAAATATTTTCTTATATTACCACACTGACTCATTTGAATACATTTTTATAAAATCACAATTACGTATCCTTAATAAATAATAATTTTTTGTGAAGCCATTTATATTTCTAACATTTAAAATAATAAACCAAGTATTAATGAACGTGAAGAGATGAAATTTACCTCAAATCTCCTTAAAGTTTAGAAGAAACGAGAATTTTTTACTGGAGCCCAGGTTGGACGCGTCTGCCCCACGCGGCGCCATGTTCCAAATGAGGGATGAACACGATTAACACGGAAGGTGCTTCCCTTATCACTGCCCCCACTCTACTGAAGCCTCTTTGACTTTGCTATTAAATATAAAGGAATCTTTTCTCATTGACTTAGCTTGTAGACTCGAGACCCGGCTGCTCTATGAGGTTAGACAGCCAATGGCGTGCCACCTTCGTTGAGCCCCCGAGAGTGGGGGAGGGGAGGGGGTGGGGACGGACTCCTATACTAATAGATAATTGGCAACGATCCAAATTAACTCAATTATTATAGAAATAATTATTTTAATATAGAATAAATTATTATTGTGGAAAATAATTTAAAAAAAAAATCATTTTATTCAATAATTTAAAAAATCTGGTGTGACTGATCGCCAGCACATAACTTTTAATTTCCGAAGATGAGAGAAAGTTGTGCTTGTCACACCAGATTTTTGTGTCGACATATAATCCTATTTAGTTTCCCCCGATATACTCTTTTTGAGTTATTTTGTTCATAGACAGACCGTTTCGCGGAATCCCTAGCTAAGAGAAGTAAAAAATAATAATAATAATAAACGTATGTATAAAAAACCTATCCTAAGGATAAAGAGACTTTAGAATACTAATTATTATTACCTAATCAAATAAGCATTTCAAATAAAGTTGAAATAACGGTAGTAAGGCTTAGATATTAAATATTGACTTTCTTTGACCTATTCGAGTAAAATTGCTCTTATAAAAATTACAAAATACCAGCCATATGTCTTATTACTTAAAATTTATTTAGATTAATATTTCTATTAAATTTAAGGTCTTTTACTGCTATTTAGTTCACGTTCTCATTTATTTCCATTGATAGTAGTCAATCCAATTGAAATACATTTTTTTGTCACTTGGAACGAAAAGCGAACCCCTTAGGACAGTGGTTTCCAAACTTTATGTTACCACGCCTCCCTTAAAAATATTTAATCTTATGACGCCTCCCCTCCCCATTTTATAAAATAATACAAAAACAAAAATTTTTAATGCTAAAAAATATAAATTTATATAAAAAATTTTTTTTTTATTCTTATTTATATTAAAACTAGCAATCATTTGGAAAATTGGTCCTGGTGGCCAATATTTGCGCCTCCCCTTAGACTAGCCCACGCCTCACAGTTTGGAAAACGCTGGTATAAGGGTATTTTATGGATGGTGGAATTTGTATCTGCAATGAAAGTTAGAAGAAAACGCAACCAGAATTTTTCTTTAAAAATATATTTTAACAGCTTACTTTTCGACCTTGGTCAAAGACTTCCTCGGATGACCACTAACAGCTCCGAGGAAGGCTTTGACCAAAGCCGAAACGTCAGCTGTTAAAATATATTTTTAAAGAAAACATTCTGGCTTCGTTTTTTCTAACTTTCATTCCTGAAGGAAAATATTTTTTTCAAATCTTATTTTCACACCCTAGGGGGGGGGGGGGGGGTGAATAACTTAAATATAAAATTTCAACCTCCTAGCTCAATTCCTTCATGCTTTAAATTGAACCCAAACAGACACACAGACACAGAACATGTCTCGAAAACCATTTTTTTTTTTCGATTCAGAGGACCTCAAAACGTGTATATCCATCAAAGTCTCGACATCGAATTTTTGACATGAATCCAATACTTTCTCTCTATATATTTGCATATTAACTTATACATATAGGTAAGAGAAAGTAAAAATTCAAATCCGAATTGAAATTAGTTCTATATACAAAAAGATGCGGTAACTCACCCCAGTAAAATTCTAAGTGGACTAATCATATCTTACTTTTCTACCTAATGAAAAAAATCCATACAAAATTCTGCAAGGGATTCGATGGGTTTTTAAGTTACCCAGTGTTATTATTATCTGTTTATGAGAGTTTCGAAATCTTCAAAAATTAATTCCGCCCCAGTAATAAGAAATTTTAGAATGACATTAAAATGTTTCTATCCTACTATACTATTTGATAAATATTGAAAATAAATTTTAACTCAAACGGAATGCGCTTATTTTTAGTAAAAGTATTAACAAATATTAATAACTTTATGCATTATAGGGGATGGGGCATTAACCCCCCTGGTTAATGTCTTCATACCTCCCCCGGAGGAAATGCGAGCCTTCACCGCGAAATTACTCTCAAAATAATTTGAATACATTTATAAATAATTATTTTTATTTTTATTTCATTTTGATATTATTTTATTTTAATTTTCAACCCTTAATCCACCCCTGTATAAAAGTATATTAAGGAAATTTGATTAACAAAAATATAGGCCAAATACATGTAGAAAGAATATAATGGTAAATAATGGAAAAAATGCCCTCAGACTTGGTGTAGTTGGTAGCGTGCCTACCTTCTATACCGAACGTCACGGGTTCGGATCCCTGGCAGTCCGAAATGAATACCAAATAGCTTAAATTGAAATGCCTAGACCCCCAATATGTATATTATTAATTAATAACGGTTATAAATGTCTTAAATGGCCTGAGTTGCCGAAAAGACTGTGTGAATGTGTGTGTGAGTGTGAGTGTGAATCAGAAAAAAGTGTGAGTGTTAAAAAAATAATAATAATAATAAAAAATAAAAAACTAATTTTTTTCAATGACACATACACTCCCCCTCCCCCTTTCAACAGCTTATATTCACCCTCTACCCTTAGTGAAATACAAAATATTTAATTTCATATTCAAAAGAATCGTTTTTCACAGTCAAATTATTTGTTTCTATCATTTTTTTTTTCATCGATAAAATGCTTAATAATTACCTTTAATAAGACACTCAAGAGGGTGTGCTGGTTGACGGTGAGGTCAGGGTGGGTTACACTATATTAATTAATCACTTTAATTCACTTTAAACACATCTTAGAAAGAGAGCACCTCTGGGCGCCTGCCGACAGGCCACGCTCTCGACTGAACGAGAGACTTGTCTCTCTTTGTTTTGAAATAAAATAGATCAAAATAAGAATTCCCTTTTTATTAAAAAGAAAAAAAAAAAACCTTTTACTCTAATCTAACTATATTTAGAGCTGGAAAAATATGTCAACAAGTGATTTGGAATATTCCAAGGCCTTTCTTAAATAATCAACCCTTCATCCCCCTAATAAATAATATAATAATAATCAACGCTATTTTTTGAATGTTTTTTATTTATTTGGCTTCGATTTAGCTAAAATAAACTTAAAAAACATTTTTTCAATTTTTCAACCCCTTATCCAATCCTAATAAATAAAATAATATAACAATGCTATCGCCTTCGGCGAGCTTCGCGTCTAGTCAGAAAAAAATTAAAACCCTGAAAAGCTTCCGTGGATCCGTCTTTGGGTTTTACATATAGTATAATTTTCTAGAATGAGTCTTACTTTAGGCAAGTGGTTTCCTTACTTTATGTTACAACGCCTCCCTTAAAAATATTTAATCGTAACCTCCCCCCACATTAATAAAACAATACAAAAACAAAAATTTTTAATACTAAAAAATATAAATTTATATAAAAATATTTTTTTTTATTTATTCATATTTATTATTTTAATTAAAAACTCGGTCCCAGAATCTTAAAATATTCTTGGTGGCCAATATTCGCGCCTTTAGCGCCTCCCTAGGGAGGCGCACCTCACAGTTTGGAAAACGCTGCCTTAGGACAAGAAACCAATACTTCGCCACCGCGCTAGGGCCTAGGGGTAACATTAACATTATTATATATTTAAAGTTAAGTCAGTTATGTTGAGTCACTACCCTCTGAAATTATCTCCAGTAACGTAGTTGAGGGAAGGGGTGCGGGCCGTAAAAAAAAAGTAAAAACAAATAAAATAAATAAATAAAAACTAAACCATGACAAAAAATCACGAAAAAAATTTTGATTTTGTTTAAAAGCTCTTTTACACGAGTTCGGAGGTACCTAACTTAAATATAAAATTCCAAGATCATTTCCTTTATGGTTAAAAATGTCCATAAAGACACACAGACCAATTTGCGGGACTCACTTTTTTGGACTCAGGGGACCTCAAAACATGTATATCCATCAAACATCAATCCATCTCGACATCGAATTTTTGACATGATCGCAATACTTTCTTTCTCTCTCTATAAATTTCATATCGACGTTCTAATTAGTAAAGTGCCTAACTCCATTTTTGTTTATTTTTCAGGAGAGCCAAAAAAACATTTCATTGTCATTGTTAGAGCCCCTGTTAAACACTTTTCGAACTGAAAAATTTGAATTTCGCTCTTACCCAGTTCAGGGCATAAGGAGAATGATATTCTTCAACAGAAAATACTAAAAAAAAGTGGAGTTAGACACTTTTCTACTGAGAGCGTCGATATATAGGATAAGAGAAAGTAAAAATTAAATTAATCTCTAAACGAGGTGCTCACTATTTATAGTTATCTATTAATTCTCTAATTTCTCCAATAAACTTTGCAAATGTTTCTTTTTTTAACCAAAATTTTAGTAATTTTATTTTCAACCATCTCCAAATGGCGAACGTCTCACAAAATAAAAAAAAAAGTAATATTAGCATATTACGAATATAATTTAATCTTATATACAAAATCTTATTTATTTTAAAATTTTCCGGTTTGTCGACATTGCTATAGAAAGTAATAAAGTAGACAAATTTTATAATTAATGAGAAATGTGAGGGAGTCCCGTTGCGCGCACGTGGCTGCCACGTGCGTTGCCCATCCCTGGAGAGGTGCAGTCCAGGATGCTCCGAGGAGATGGATGGATCTCTTTGTTCATTTCACTTCATAAAGTGTCATCATCAGGCCTCCAAATCGGACGGCTAACTAACAGTTCATTAATTCGTTGTCATCGAGTAGAAAATCTCAAGAGATATGACAAACAAATCATTTCCATCTCTCTTATTTATTTATTTATTTTTTTTTATAAAAGTAAAAAAAAAAAAAACAATAAGAGATTAGAATATTTAAGAATATATAGGATGTTATTTCTAAAAGAATTTGAAAGTGAAAAATCTGTTGTGACTGGTGGCACAGCAGACTTTGGTAAGAGAAAGTGTACTGTGCTTGTCATACCAGATTTTTTGTGTCGAGATATATTGATATTTAATTTCCCATAGCACCATAGTTTTAAACTTAACTACTTGTATTTGAATATGTAAAAAGAAAAAAGTCAATTGATTCTAGAGCCAATTTTGAGAAAATCGAAAAAACTGAAAAAGAACATCAGTAAAGTACTAGTACTTTTTGTCCGATTTTGTTCAAAAGCTCATTTTAAAGATTTAAGAGGGTGCCTAACTTAATTATAAAATTTGAACCTCCTAGCTCCTTCATGGTCTAAAGCAGGGGTCTCCAAACTTTCCAGCCTTAGGGCCATACTGATTACTCCAGTAAGTTCAGAGGGCCAAAACCATATTATCATTGTTGCCGGTGGTTAAAAGTGAAATAGGCCACTGATGAAAAAAAAGTCCGAAAAAGTACGCAACGTTTAAAAAAGGCTGCAAATCGGACTAAAGTCCGCAAAACGGCATATTATACATGTCTTTACTCATTACAATTCTGTGTTTCTTTATCCAACTTATCACAAAAACAATAACAATAAGCCTACAACAATGTTATGAGTAGTTAGCCCATGACCATATCAATGTAGATGTCATATTAATAATTATTCAACATAAAATTAGAATACTTCAGTAAACTAAATTTAATTTGCTATAAAAAATATGTTCTCTAAAAGAAGTTTTCAAGTTTGCTAGCTCTCCGCGGGCCGGACAAAATCTGTCCGCGGGCCGGATGTGGCCCGCGGGCCGTAGTTTGGAGACCCCTGGTCTAAAGTGTCTACACACACACACACACACTCAAAACATGTATATCCATCAAAATCTTGACATGATCACAATACTTTCTCTCTATATATTTCATATATGGGATAAGAGAAAGTAAAAATTCAATAATCTTAGAAGAAAGGAAAGAATCACACTCATGGAGAAAATAGAAAATTATATGAACATTTCGCAAGTCTTCCAAGATGCTATCCATAGGCGTAGCCAGGGGGGTGTTTTGGGGTTCAACCCCCCCCCCCATGGGACCCAAGTCATTACTAGATATTTAATACAAATTATATTTCATATAGGGTACGAGAAAGTAAAATATAATAATTTACTCTAGCTAAAAAATAAGCCAAAATGATTTATAAATACCCTAAAATAAAAAAAAATTGATCCCCCCATCAAAAATTTCTGTCTACGCCAATGATGCTATCTATTCATATTTTTATACAGATAGCTAGGGGGACGTTCCACATTTAAACTTAGATTTTGATTAACGAAATAATTCCTATTTATCGTCATCCTTCGAAATTCTTCTTCTTGTTCATGCTTAATTTTTCTGCCCAAATACAAATAATTCTTTGTTATTACTTTTAACAAGTAAATTTGGATCAGATAACTTGTAGAGTAAAAAATCCCATTCACTGATTATATTAACTTATACTCGTATATTTGTAATGCAAAATGACGTATTCCACATTGACTGACTTTTAATGCGTTGCATAATAAATAAATAAATATTGAAAAATACCTTAATCCTGAAATTACTAATACTGTTTGAAAATAGGAAGTAGACATTTCCAAGCACCAATAAACGAATTCACTTAAATATTCAAATAAAAAAAAAAATATTCTGCAAATTATCTTTAAATATATTACGTAGCCACCAACAAAAAATATGAACTTTCATTTTCACTTTATGTATGACGTTGCTTTTTTTTCTTTCTCTTTCTTTCTCTTTCTCTTAAGTTGAATTTTGTGAATCCAATGCTAAATAATCTGATGGAGCCATCAAGTTTAACGGCATAGTAATTAATAAAATTTTAGGAAAAACTTTTTTTATTTAAAAATTACTATCATAGATAAACTTTCACTTTTTTTCATATTCGTAGATTTTAAAAATACATCAATTCTAAGATAAAAAATCTGCTGTGACTGTCGCACAGCACACAACTTTCTCTTACCTTCGAAAGTTGTGCTTGTCACACCAGATTTTTTCTTTCGACATATATTTAGTTCCCGACAGTACGGAACATTTGAATTCAGATGTAAAATTTATAAGTATGGGAAAATATTTATATTTTGTTACCATGGCAACCATTTCTCCTATCTTCCCTATGAAGTACAAGAGTAAAGTGGTCTTCAAAAGATTTCAATGGCAAAATGAGAATATACATTTTAAAGAGCATCTAAAAAATAATTGGTTTATGAATTAAAAAAAAAAATCGTTGGAGCGAATTTTGAGAAAATCTAAAAAAACTGAAAAAGTATATCAGTAAAGTACTAGTACTCTTTGGAAGGTTAAGATGCGGATCTTACAAATCCCCTCACCCCCTCCATCGAAAAAGTTTTCTGCCTATGGAATTGTATCATTAAACTTTAAATTAAATAATAAATTATCTTGTGTGACTGATCACACACCACACGAGTAATATTTTAAAATTTTAAATACCAATCAATTGAAATAAATAGGGACGGGGTCTAAATGGCCTCAGAGGCCGAAAAAGACCTTACATAAATTAAAAAAAAAAAAAATGCCCTTGGGGCTTGGTGTAGAGGTTAGCGTGCTAACCTCGTATACCAAAAGTTGCGGGTTCGGACCTCAGGCAGTCCGATGATTTTATTTAAGCCAATTGGATACCAAATGACTTAAATAAGAATGCCTGAATCCCATATATGTGTATTAAATCAATAACGGTTATCGTAAATCTCGTCTTATATGGCCTGAGTTGCCGAAAAGACAGTGTGCATGTGTGTGTGAGTGTGAATGTTTAAAAAAAAAAAAAAATTTAATTATATGGATAATATTTATAATTTGGTGCCATAGCAATCATCTTATTTTTCTAAGGGACTCAAGAGTAAAGTGCTCTTCACAAAAAGAAAAATTTTAATTTTTTAAAAAAAAATAAAAGGGGGGTGCTACAGGGGAAAAGGGGGGTCCGGCTTCGAATAGAAAAAATCGAATAAAATAATTTTTTTTTTTTTTTAAGGTCTTTTTCAGCATCTAAGGCCATTTAGACCCCATCCCTATTTATTTCAAATGATTTGTAGTCAAATCAAATGAAATAAATTTTTCTCGTTTGGGACGGGAGGCGAACCCGGGACTCCGGTGCGAGAGGCTAATGTCTTCTCATTGAGCCACGGCTCCCGGGCCAATAATTATTTAAAAAGCATCTGAAAATAATTGATTTAAGTATTTTAAACAAAAAAGACGAAATGTGAAGAAAGTCAAAAAACTCAAAAAGTACATCAGTAAAGTATTAGTAGGCTACTCCATAAGTAAGAGAATGTAAAATCTAATGTATTCATTAAAATGATTCGCCCACTAGCTCATTAACCTCCTTCGGGCCTTTATCAGACCTGTTCATTTAAAACAACTTTTTTGTAGGCATTTTCTGAAAAAGGTTAGTGAGACTAGTATACTGTATAAATACTATGCTATCCGGTCAGTGATAATAGAATGTTGTAGTTAAAATCTTCAACAAGGCCAAGAATTATAGAGTCTGGAGTTTATTATCTTTATTATAAAAAATAAACAAGGTATTACCTATAATTCAAAAATTATTGAAGGTTTGTAGCAAGAACAATTATCAAATATATCCGCAGAGCTTTATTATAAAATGGAATTGTTTCAACAATTATAAATTTCTTTGAAATACAGTTATTAGTTTAACTCCTGGGCTTATTTAAATGATTCAGAAGACCAATGACGTCAATTTTATCCAATTTATAATTCAGACATTAACGTCAATAGTGAATTCCATTAACCCCTCTAAATTTTTTTTTTAGGCCCATTATGAATGTTGACAATACTATTATTAGTAGATTCATTTTTTGTCCTTCGGTCTAAAATGATCGTTTAGTCAGCATGTTTTAAATAAAAAAAAAAGATGCTACGCTTGGTCGCCGTCAAAAGAGAATGACGAATATTTTAAATTAATTATTTCTTAATAATTTAATTCGATAGATAAATAAGAAACAAAAAATAAATTAAGCAGAAAAACCTTGAATGGTTTGTCAATAAAAGTTATTTAGCCCATTTAACTTAAATAGGCGGACGAATAGTGGCGGGAAAAAACAATTTTGAGTTTGTGGACCTTCATTGATTTTATTCCCTAAATGTTCTTTTATTTTTTAATCTACAGGGGATAGACAAAATAATATGAAACACCGGACATATAAACAATATTTATTTATTATTAATGTGTTGAGCCACCATTTGCTTGAAGAAATTTTTACAGGTAATTTGGGGGTACTCAAGGATGTCTATTTTAAGTTTTCGATCTCAAGGACTCTGTACCATTGGGGGAGCGGAGGGGGGCAAAAAATTTAGAACTTTTTTCAGTTTTTATTTTGTTCGTAAACCAAGAATATTTTGCACACTATAGTACAATAGAAATTTGTAGAGCATTAAATTTGCTAAAATGTGGTTGATAAAACGAATTTGTAGACCCGACATTAACCGAGATAAGGCCGATCAAAGTTTCTCGAAAAAAAACAAATAGAAAAATCGTTCGGTCGTATCTCGGTTAATATTGACTTTACAAATTTGATTTAGAAAATTTAATACTCTACAACTTTGTATTGTACTATGGTGCACAAAATATGTTTAGTTTACGAGATATAAGCGAAAAACTGAAAAAAGTCCAAATTTTCTCGAAATGTAAAATATAGAAACTTTAATCGGGTGTGGGGGGGGGGGCCTTGATAGTTCTTCACTATCATGGATGTATCATTATATTGTAAAAATGAATTTTAAAATTTTTGGTACCTATACATTAAAAAAAATACCTCCCTCCACTAAATTCCCTGAGACTTAAGTTATCAATAATGACAATGTCAATATTCGGGATAAAATCATTGTTGAAAAAATAAAGATTCTTAATTATCTTGCACTATTATAAAACAATTATTTTTTTAGCTCCTAAGAGCAGTAGTAGAGAGGTATAAGTCTCGCTTCATGCTCAGGAGTTAGCGTCCCATTTCGAAAATTTTATTTTGATATATAAATAATTTATTCTATATAATAATAATAATATAATAGTATAAGTATAGATATAGACAAATTATATTGCCAAATAAAATAGAAATATCTGGTGTGACTGATCGCACACAACTTTCTCTTTCCTTTGGTAATCGAAAGTTGTGTTCTGTGATTGTCACACCAGATTTTTTGTGTCGACATATATTTAGGCTCCGACAGTACGGTACATTTGAATTCAAGATGTAAAATTTATAAGTATGGGAAAATATTTATATTTTGTTACCATGGCAACCATTTCTCCTTTCTTTTCTATGGAGTACAAGAGTAAAGTGGTCTTCAGAAGATTTCAATGGCAAAATGAGAATATACATTTTAAAGAGTATCTAAAAAATAGTTGATTTATTGAATTTAAATCAAAATCGTTGGAGCAAATTTTGAGAAAATCGAAAAAAACTGAAAAAGTGCATCAGTAAAGTACTAGTACTCTTTGGCTAATTTTGATTCAAAAGCTTACTCTCCCGCTCCCAAGGGGGTGCTTAACTTAAATATAAAATTTCAGCCTCCTAGCTCAATTCCGTCATGCTTAAGATATTTTGTTCACAGACACACAGACAGACACACCGACAGACCCTGTCGCGAAAACCACTTTTTTGGATTCAGGGGACCTGACCAAAACGTGTATATCCATCAAAATCTCGACATCGAATTTTTGACATGGATACAATACTTTCTCTCTCAATATATTAACATATGTAGAGGTAAGAGAAAGTAAAAATGGAGGGGGAAAATGGACTCGGATGTTGAAAGAAAAAATTCAATTTCCCCTACTATGTTCTGGATTTAGTCGCTTTGGCCACTTACTTGTCTAATTCTGATGATAATATTATTCTGAATATAACATTAATATATGAAAATGTTAATATCGTTTCGTATCTGACGATTTTCGGCAGCGGAAAAAAAAAGTGAAAGCGATTGTTGTTACGGACGAAAAAAAATCCCACTTAATATGACGGCATTTTCGAATTCCGCATGCTCAAGAAATGTCCAAGCTGTGCAGCTTTCGTTTTTTTATGGCTCGCTTTTCGAAATTTCAGATGCTCGATCGGCATCACTTTAATGATTTATCTTTCAAATCAATCGAATCATTATTTATTCAGATTAATTTATTCAGGATTAATATACTAGACATGAATTGAAGGGGGGCACCACACCCAGAGAAGGGGAACTCCCGGGAAATGATAGCAAAAATAATAATTAGAAAATACTTTGGGTTCAACATTTTAAAATTGTAAAATTTAAAAAAAAAATATTTATCTATGAAATTTTCTATTAAGCGTATAAAAAAATCTGGTGTGACTGATCGCACAGCACACATCTTTCTCTTACCTTTGATAAAAGAAAGTTGTGTACTGTGCTTGTCACACCAGATTTTTTGTGTCGACATATGATGGAAAATATTTAAATTCTGTTACCATAGAAACCATTTCTCCTATCTTTCCTATGAAGCACAAGAGTAAAGTGTGCTTCAAACAATTTTCAGGGCAAAATGAGAATATACATTTTAAAGAGTATCTAAAAAATAATTGATTTTTGACTTTTAATCAAAATCGTCAGAACGAGAAAAAAAACTGAAAAAGTACATCAGTAAAGTACTAGTACTCTTTGGTCGATTTCGACTAAAAGCGTATCTTTGCCTCAGGCAGAGTTGGGCACCAACTAAATGTTGATTAAAAATTTAGTTAAAGTAAACAAATCATATCAAGAATCTAGTATGCTCTATTTAGTTTGAGTAAAAATTTAGTTAAACTAAAAATAACAAATCAGATTTCTGATATGATTAAATTAGTTTGAGTAAAAATTTAATCAAATTAAATTAATTTTAATCAGATAAATTAACTTAACTAAATTTTGATTAATATATTTGTTAAGTATTTAATGATTTATTTTATAGTTTTTTGACCTAGTTTAGCAACTAGTGAGCCAAGGGCGGATCCAGAGTTGTTTCTCGGGGGGGGGGGGTAATCTGGTGTGACTCGTCGCACAGCACACAATTTTTTCTTAATTTCGGTAATTTAAAGGCGTATTCTCTTCTTGTTTGTCAGAATATAAATACACATCAAATTTTTAAGTATTAATTTTTTAAAATTTTACATTAAAAATACAATTTTTTTTCGAAAAAAAAAAGTTTTTTTAATCTCGGGGGGGGGAGGGGGGGGAATTACCCCCTTTACCCCCTGTATCTGCCCTTGTAGTGAGCTGATTTTAAAAAATTTGGACCAACAATGCTTATAAATTAAATAATAAACTTTACTAGGATGGATTTCTTTCTTATAACTAGAGCCCGGATTTTTATGTAGCAAAAACCGCTAAATATGCCATATAATATGCAGTAAAAGTATTAAAATATGATAATTCATTCTCGTTCTTTCTAAAATATAGTATACTAGTAAATATACTGTAAATCAAATATTATTAAATTAAATAAGTTAAGATAGATAATGAATCAAAACACTATACACATTGTTCGATACAATTTATTGTGAATCAGTCCCCTCGCTATATGACATTCACTGGAGGCATCGGCGTTCATGTTTTCGAAACGAATATTTATCAAAAAATCTGGTGTGACTGGCGCAAGCACACAACTTTCTCTTACCTTCGGTAATCGAAAGTTGTGCACTGTGCTTGTCACACCAGATTTTTTGTGTCGACATGTATTTAGTTTCCGACAGTATGGTACATTCGATTTTCAAGATGTAAAATTTATAAGTATGGCAAAATGTTTATATTTTGTTACCATGGCAACCATTTCTCCTATCTTTTCTATGGAGTACAAGAGTAAAGTGGTCTTCAGAAGATTTCAATCACAAAATGAGAATATACATTTTAAAGAGAATCTAAAAAATAATTGATTTTTGAATTTAAAAAAAAATCGTTGGAGCAAATTTTGAGAAAATCGAAAAAAAACTGAAAAAGTGAATCAGTAAAGTACTAGTACTTTTTGGTCGATTTTGTTCAAAAGCTTCGTGTCACGTCCCATGGGGGTGCCTAGCTTAAATATAAAATTTCAACTTCCTAGGTCTTTTCGTTCTTGAGATATCTTGTTCACAGACACACAGACAGACAGACACACAGACAGACAGACACACAGACAGACAGACCATGTCGCGAAAACCACTTTTTTGGATTCAGGAGACCTCAAAACGTGAAGATCCATCAAACTCTCGACATCGAATTTTTTGACATGAATCCAATACTTTCTCTCTATATATATATTACATATATACATAGGTAAGAGAAAGTAAAAATATACAATGACGAAATTGATGGAGTAATTTTTTTTGCTAATCTCGCGTTGTACTAAATAAGAAGTCATTTTAAAGTCGAAACGTAAACATATAACGAGAGGAATTATAAAAAATCTGGTGTGACTGGCGCACAGCACACAACTTTCTCTTACCTTCGGTAATCGAAAGTTGTGTTCTGTGCTTGTCACACCAGATTTTTTGTGTCGACATGTATTTAGTTTCCGACAGTAGGGTACAATTGAATTCAAGATGTAAAATTTATAAGTATGGGAAAATATTTATATTTTGATACCATGGCAACCATTTCTCCTATCTTTTCTATGGAGAACAAGAGTAAAGTGGTCTTCAGAAGATTTCAATCACAAAATGAGAATATACATTTTATAGAGAATCTAAAAAATAATTGATTTTTGAATTTAAAAAAAAATCGTTGGAGCAAATTTTGAGAAAATCGAAAAAAACTGAAAAAGTGAATCAGTAAAGTACTAGTACTCTTTGGTCGATTTGTTCAAAAGCTTCGTGTCACGTCCCATGGGGGTGCCTAACTTAAATATAAAATTTCAACTTCCTAGCTCTTTTCGTTCTTGAGATATTTTGTTCACAGACACACACACAGACAGACACACAGACAGACACACAGACAGACACACAGACAGACCATGTCGCGAAAACCACTTTTTTGGATTCAGGGGACCTCAAAACGTGAAGATCCATCAAAATCTCGACATCGAATTTTGACATGAATCCAATACTTTCTCTCTATATATATATTACATATATACATAGGTAAGAGAAAGTAAAAATAAGTTAGGATGAAAATTGTGCAAAAGAAATGTTTTAATTGACCATCAATTTCATCTTATATGAATATTATCAACCACACTGCCCTAAATGATAGACATTGTATAAACATACTAGTAAAGTTGATCTGCATAATATTTCAATGAAAAGTCTTAAATTCAGTTCACTAGTTAGCTAGATGATAACTAATGTTATAAGAAAGAAATCCATCCTAGTAAAGTTTATTATTTAATTTATAAGCATTGTTGGTCCAAATTTTTACTTTCTCTTACCTATGTATATATGTAATATATATATAGAGAGAAAGTATTGGATTCATGTCAAAAATTCGATGTCGAGATTTTGATGGATCTTCACGTTTTGAGGTCCCCTGAATCCAAAAAACTGGTTTTCGCGACATGGTTTGTCTGTGTGTGTGTGTGTCTGTCTGTCTGTGTGTCTGTCTGTGTGTGTGTCTGTGAACAAAATATCTCAAGAACGAAAGAGCCAGGAGGTTGAAATTTTATATTTCAGTTACGCACCCCATGGGACGTGACACGAAGCTTTTGAACAAAATCGACCAAAAAGTACTAGTACTTTACTGATTCACTTTTTCAGTTTTTTTCGATTTTCTCAAAATTTGCTCCAACGATTTTTTTTTAAATTCAAAAATCAATTATTTTTTAGATTCTCTATAAAATGTATATTCTCATTTTGTGATTGAAATCTTCTGAAGACCACTTTACTCTTGTACTCCATAGAAAAGATAGGAGAAATGGTTGCCATGGTATCAAAATATAAATATTTTCCCATACTTATAAATTTTACATCTTGAATTCAATTGTACCCTACTGTCGGAAACTAAATACATGTCGACACAAAAAATCTGGTGTGACAAGCACAGAACACAACTTTCGATTACCGAAGGTAAGAGAAAGTTGTGTGCTGTGCGCCAGTCACACCAGATTTTTTTAAAATCAGCTCACTACAAGGGCAGATACAGGGGGGTAAAGGGGGTAATCCCCCCCGAGATTAAAAACTTTTTTTTCGAAAAAAAAAAAAAATTGTATTTTTTAATGTAAAATTGCCAAACGTCGCGGGTTCGGACCCAGGCAGTCCGATGATTTTTATTTAAGCCATTTGGATACCAGATGGCTTAAATAGAAATGCCTGAACCCACAATAGATAATATATATTACAACGGTTATCGTCAAAGTCTTAAATGGCCTAAGTTGCCGAAAAGACTGTGTGAATGTGTGTGTGAGTGTGAGTGTGAATGAGAAAAAAAAAGTGTAATGTAAAATTTTAAAAATTAATACTTAAAAATTTGATTTGTATTTATATTCTGACAAACAAGAAGAGAATACGCCTTTAAATTACCGAAATTAAGAAAAAATTGTGTGCTGTGCGACGAGTCACACCAGATTACCCCCCCCTGAGAAACAACTCTGGATCCGCCCTTGGCTCACTAGTTGCTATACTAGGTCAAAAAACTATAAAATAAATCATTAAATACTTAACAAATATATATTAATCAAAATTTAGTTAAGTTAATTTATCTGATTAAAATTAATTTAATTTGATTAAATTTTTACTCAAAACTAATTTAATCATATCAGAAATCTGATTTGTTATTTTTAGTTTAACTAATTAGAAATGCCTCAACCCACAATTTATATATTAATCACAACGGTTATCGTTTAAAGTCTTAAATGGCCTGAGTTGCCGAAAAGACTGTGTGAATGTGTGTGTGAATGTGAGTGTGAATGAGAAAAAGTGTGAATGTTTTTTTAATCATTTAAAAAAAGTTTAACTAAATTTTTACTCAAACTAAATAGAGCATACTAGATTCTTGATATGATTTGTTTACTTTAACTAAATTTTTAATCAACATTTAGTTGGTGCCCAACTCTGGCCTCAGGAGGGTACCTTACTTAAATATAAAATTTCAACCTCCTAGCTCAATTCTTTCCTGCTTAAAATTGAACACAGACAGACAGACCATGTCGCGAAAACCACTTTTTTGGATTCAGGAGACCTCAAAACGTGCATATTCATCAAAATCTCGACATCGAATTTTCAATATGAATCCAATACTTTCTCTCTATATATATTAACATATATAGCTATGGGTAAGAGGAAGAAAAAATAGACAACAAAATTGAAAAACTTAAAAAAAAATTAATTTTTCTTTAATTATATAGCAGGGAGTAAAATTATGGTGTAAATATGGTCGGAGTAAGGTATATTTTTAATTCAAAAGTAAATTTTTTCTAAAAAAAAAAAAAAAAAAAAAAATACTCGCATCCCCCTGGTATGTAACGCGAAGCTTTTGAACAGAACCGACCAAAGAGTACTAGTACTTTACTAATGCACTTTTTCAGTTTTTTTTTTCCCCAAAATTCGCTCCCAGGATTTTGATTAAAATTCAAAAATCAATTATTTTTTAGATGCTATTTAAAATGTATATTCTCATTTTGCCTTTGAAATCTTCTGAAAACCATTTTATTCTTGTAATCCATAGAAAAGATAGGAGAAATGGATTCCATGGTAACAAAATATAAATATTTTCTTATACTTATAAATTTTACATCTTGAAATTCGAATGTATTGTAACTTATTGTCGGAAACTAAATAAATGTCGACTCAAAAAATCTGGTGCGACCAGTCACACCAGACTTTTAATATATAAAGAGGTGTAATAACACCTCATTTTATTGATTCTAATTTTCTAGGGAAAAAATATAAATTACTGGGCTAGTCAATCATCTGCTTACGCCCTCTTAACGAAGCCACTAAATATAATTATGAGCAAACTAATAGATTTAAACAATCAAGTAGCTTATGAACATTTAATTATTATTTCGTTTGAACAACTTTTTGAAATTATGATAATTTATTATAAAATTTACAAAACATGGCTCATTTATGATATGAGAGAAACACTTCGAATTGTTTGTAGTCTTTTTTTTTTTACTTTTTATTTAACAAATGATTTATGTCCAAGTCTTATGTAGAAATTGGATTGGATCCAAAAGAAACAAATTTGTATAAAAATCCTCTCCAGCGACAAAAAAATTTCTTTTTTTTTTATTCATTCATTTAAGTGTTGGACATAATGATCAAGAGATAATTATAATTATTTTACCTTGCTGAGTGACGTATTCTTTAAAATTTCGCCCTTGAAGATGACTAATAGGATTTATTTAATTCTAAATCCAATATGACTAGCTAAATAGATAAATAAAAGCGAATTGAATAGAATTGGTTTTAATTGACAGGAGGGTTAATTTGTATTATACTAAGAATAATTAAGCATTGAAAAAAAAACCTAATGAAGTCTTCAAATTAATAACAAATTTAATGATTTGTTTTGTAATAAAGAAATGATATATATTTAAAAACTAAAAAAAAATGTCTTTCTATTTTAATATAATCCCATAAGTAGGCGACCTTGGACTTGGGTGAAGAAAGAAGCCGAGTGTCAAGATCGCAGTCAAGCAAGGTCAAGCATCGTTCATTATCGGATGGGTGTTTTTACTAATAATTCAATATCTTTACCAAATCATTTGCCAAATTTATTCTGTATAATTGAATTAAAATTATCGAGTAAGAAAAAATGACAAAAACAATAAAATATTTATTTGTGGAAAAATATTCTATTGTATAATTATAAATAAAGCTCGGATTCCTATGCAATTGCATATTCTATTCGCTAACATGTACAGTGAGGGTCAATATTAAGTCCCACCCATGCGTTTTCTACTTGTGATTTTTTTATTGTTTTTATAAAAAAAAAAAAAAAAATCTTTATTGAAAATTCCTTGAAAGTTTCCATTAAAAAATAGCCTATATAATATCTATGAAACCCTCGTGAAACTCACATAAATACAACCTTTGTTCAAAATGTTTCACTTGAAACCCACACCGCAATCCTTAAATTTAATTATACAATATTTTTTTAAAAACAATGAAATAATCACAAGTAGAAAACGCATGGGTGGAACTTAATATTGTCCCTCACTGTACGTCGAGGAAAACCAATTTTCCATCCCAATCATGCCCCCTTGCCACTATGATTCAAATTTTATATTGCATATTTTTGCATATTTGGTGAATATTGCATAAAGTTGCATATTTAAAACTTTTAATTGAGGTGTATAGCTGATAATACAATTTATTTAAGGTTCAGGAAATCCCAAATGAGCAACGCAGCTAGTCGTTTTTTCAATTTTTAGTTAAATATAAATTGAAAAAACGACTAGCTGCGTTGCTCATTTTGGATTCCCTGAACCTTAAATAAAATATTTAAAACTTTTTGAATATTCTTAGCGATTCTGACATAGGCTTACTTTAGGTGCGAACATTCATTCAAGACTCTTGAACTAGAAATCACGCTATCCGGCGAATTTCCGCACTAAAAGTATGTCATGAATTGCCAAGAGCCCCTCTAAGCTCGAAGCAAACATAACATTTGTCCTGTTGAAGGCCGGAAAAATAGGCCGAAACGTCGACAATTGTATTGAATAAAGCGAAAGATTAGAAATATTTTCAAACATCTTGAATTCTAAATATCCGCGGAAACTAAATATATGTCGAGCACAGAACACAATTACCGAAGGTAAGAGAAAGTTGTGTGCTGTACGACCAGTCACACCACATTTTGTTTTTTTATTGTGAGACCAATTTTTGTTTTTAAACTATTTCCTTTCAAAAATAAAACACGAATAGTTTTACATCATGATTTACCTTTAATTGAAAGCCATTTTATTTGATATTTTTGTCATATATATTGCATATTATAATACTTTTAACGCATATTATTTAAGGGTTTTTAATGCATAAAAATCCGGATTTTACTTATAAATAATAAATTTCGGTATTTAGAAGATATTTACTTATTCCTGCCTCCAAATATCTTCTTACCTCTAAAAATTTTTTCCCCGAAAAGGAGACTAGAGAGCTATTTGAGCGACAAATGAGCGACAAAGGTGAAAAAGTTTTTGTTTTGCATTTTTTTTAAATTTAATAAACTGAAAATTTAGATAGGGGCTTTGCAACCTTTTTCCCCAAAACGTTCATAATCAATCATCAAATAATACGTCTACTAGCTGGGGCATCCACCTTCAGCGAACTTCGTGAGAAAATTGTGAATTTCTAAAAAAAAAATTTAAGCCCCTTGAACCACCACCGAAAAATTATCTACCTACAAACAGACAGACAGCTTGTTTACAATATAAAAGAAGAAAATAATTCCTAATTGGTATTTTTTTATTCTACACGTGTGGGTGGTTTTTTATTTAAATAAAAGCTTTGACAATTCTTACTAAAATTTTATGCAATGGACATTTTCTGAATATTTGGATATATAAACAAAAACAAAGGGAGTGGGTTCAATTTATTTACAAACGTCTCCCCCCCGCCCCCCTTCTCCCACCCACAAACCTGCGCCGGACAGCGAGTTGTCATTTAAATAAAACAGGCAAACGCTCGAAATAAATAAATACACATGAATAATTCCTACTCTTACTTTCACAAAGAAAGCTATTATCGAATTATTGTTTACAAATAAATATATCAATATAGATTATGACATTATAGAGATAATATAATCGTAAAAATATAAAAATAGGGATGGAACAGCAAGCACCCTTTTCACGTATCGTTTAATTCAATTATTTGCTAATTAAATGTTGAAAATTTCAATTTTTTTTTGTCTGTTTTTTAGAGCTCAATGACTTCTGTGGTCAGTTGTTAAATAAGATTTTTTTAAGCATTAAGGAAATGCTTTATACAATATTATACATTATTCCTTGTTTTTTTTTTTTGTTTTTTTTTATAATATTTATAATATTTAATATGCTAAAATAAAATTTCAATTCAATTCAGTGGAGCGTTGAAACCCAGTTACCGAGATTCTATTTTAACATGTCTGGTACACCTCAAAACTAGGAGACTTAGGGCTTTGTATTATCGCATTATTACAAATTCATTCAGAGGAATAATTGTTTTTATCAAATTTACAGCGTGTGTATTAACAATTTTTACTTTCTCTTACCTATGTATATATGTAATATATATATAGAGAGAAAGTATTGGATTCATGTCAAAAATTCGATGTCGAGATTTTGATGGATCTTCACGTTTTGAGGTCCCCTGAATCCAAAAAACTGGTTTTCGCGACATGGTCTGTCTGTGTGTGTGTGTGTGTGTGTGTGTGTGTGTGTGTGTGTGTGTGTGTGTGTGTGTGTGTGGGTGGGTGGGTGGGTGTGTGTTCAATTTTAAGCATGAAGGAATTGAGCTAGGAGGTTGAAATTTTATAATTAAGTTAAACACCCCCCGGGACCGGAAAAATAAGCTTTTAATCGAAATCGGCCAAAGAGTACTAGTACTTTACTGATGTACTTTTTCAGTTTTTTTCGATTTTCTCAAAATTTGCTCCAACGATTTTTTTTAAAATTCAAAAATCAATTATTTTTTTAGATGCTCTTTCAAATGTATATTCTCATTTTGCGATTGAAATCTTCTGAAGACCACTTTACTCTTGTATTTCATAGGGAAGATAGGAGAAATGGTTGCCATGGTAACAAAATATAAATATTTTCCCATACTTATAAATTTTACATCTGAATTCATGTTCCATACTGTCGGGAACTAAATACATGTCGACACAAAAAATCTGGTGTGACAAGCACAGAACACAACTTTCGATTACCGAAGGTAAGAGAAAGTTGTGTGCTGTGCGCCAGTCACACCAGATTTTTTATTTAGATATCTGAGACCTTTTAAACACCTTCCTATTTTTGTAAATTAAGCCAATTAAATTTAGAAAAACTTTCATCACTAAAGGCGGGATGTTAACCCCTGCTTTATTGAAAGAAGCGAGACCTATATCTCTATAGTACGCCCCCGAAGCTGTATTATCCTTAATCGGTCATAGGAAAATACTGGCAATAATCGATCTAATTGAAATGGTATAAAGTGCAAAAGACAAAAATTAAAATTTCAGATTAGGTATAACTATTAATATCTGAATTTTAACTTTAGTAAAATTTTTATTAACCCATTTCAAAAAAAATCTGGTGTGACTGACCACGCGATTTTTTTGTGTAGAGATATATTTAGTTTCCAAATGCACCTTAGTTTCAAACTTTAGTTTTAAAAAGTTGACTGCTTGAAATCATTTTTTTTTTTTTTTTTTTTCAAAATTGTAATCTCATGTTTGGATATTTTTTTACATATAGAGCAGTGTTTCCCAACCTTTTGAAGTCCACGGCACCCCAAAGGTGCTTTGGGAATAACATTACACACTTAGGGCACCCTTCCTTTTTTTCCGCACTCCGGAAAATTTTTGCGGAGTTTACGTTAAAATCATTTGACCTTTTTTTTGCTAAACTTTATTTTTTCCGCCTCTTTATTTATTTATTTATTTTTTTTTTGTTTTATCTAAATATCTCGCGGCACCCCTTAGCCATTCTCGCGGCATTCTTGCGTGCCGGGGCACACCGATTGGGAATCACTGATATAGAGAATTCCAAATAAATAGAAAATTTCATAAGAATTGGAAAAATTTTTTTTTAAATGTGTTAAAAGTTCCAAAGGGCACCCCCTTTTGAATCGAAATTAACATGCAAATTCCCCAAATGGGGATTTAACATTGGCTCTAGAAAGAGCCGGAAAATGAATTTGAAAAATCTGAAATACATCAGTAAAGTGTACTTCAAACATTTTTCAGGTCAAAATATAATATACATTTTAAAGAGGATCTAAAAAATAATTGATTTGTGAATTTTAATCAAAATCAAGAGCGAATTTTGAGAAAATCGAAAAAAAAAAACTGAAAAAGAGCATCAGTCAAGTACTAGTACTCTTTGGCCGATTTTGATCAAAAGCTTATTTTCACGCTCTAGGTGGGTGTCTATCTTAAATATAAAATTTCAATCCGGTACCTCAATTCCTTCATGCTTAAAATCGTTACACACAGAAAGACAGTCCAATTTGTGGGACCCAGTTTTTTGGACTCAGTGGAACTCACAACGTGAATATCCATCAAAATCTCAACATCGAATTTTTAACATGATCGCAATACTTTCTATACCGGTATATTACATATATAGGTAAGAGAAAGTAATACAAGGGCAGCTAAAGTTAGAAAAATACTATTTTGTTTTTTAAAGGTTTGATAGATTACTTTTTTTCCTCTTTTCCCAAGAGATGAAAACTATTTTTTCCAGTTAAAAAAAATAAATAAATTTGATGATAAGACTTAAATACACTCTTTTTTTTGCACTGATTAAATTAAAGAAGGCATAAAAGTGGAAGATAAAATAAAGATAAGAAAAATTTATTTGATTATGATAAATTCAATTTCAACTTCAAACAAATGGGTTAGTTATTTTTTTATTATAAATAGAGAATCTATTTGATTAAAAAAAAGCCACCAAAGTAGAGTGCAATTCATACTGCATTTATTCATTGTACAAAATAAAGGGGAGGGGGGAGGGGATTAAATACATCAAGTATGAAAAGAAAAGGTCATTTTGCTCGAATCCTCGCCTAGGTTGTGAATGATCATCCGGATGCAAAGTCCGGTCATGTGACCGTCGGCGGCCAATCATTTTTTTATGGTGAAGCGACGACATTCAGACGAGAGACCCAAGGACTTTGGCATTAAAAAAATTATTAAACAAAAAATGAATATGTCAACTTTAAAGTGCAGGAGACAGTCTGGTATTAAGTATAAAAAAAAACAAGCATTTTTTTAGATTGCATATATTCGTTTTAATGAACGAAACGAATGAGTTTTGGATAAGCCTCACGATTTAATTACTTTAAATGAATATTTGGTGTAGGGGTTAGCGTGCTGGCCTTGTATACCAAGGGTCGCAGGTTCGGATCCCAGGTCATCCGATGATTTTATTTAAGCCAGTTGGATACCAAATGACTTAAATAAGAATGTCTGGACCCCCAATAGATATATTAATCAATAACGGTTATCGTAAAAGTCTTATATGGCCTAAGTTGCCGAAAAGACTGTATGTGTGACTGTAAAAAAAAAACGAACTATAAAAATTTCAACTTCATTTTCAAGTAGAGTTGTTAAAAAAAAATCACTTTTTTAGATTTTGATCGGGACACTGGTCAAAAATGGTTAAAACCGTCCAAAATTGGTTTTAACTATTTTTTTTTTTTTTCAATTTTATGCTATTAATATTGATATATTTTAATTTTGTTTTGTAATTGTATTTCTATTGCTTTGATTTTGTTTTATTATTGTATTGTTATTACTTTGATATTGTTTTACGATTGTATTGTTATTCTTATATTATTTATTGATAATTTTATATGTATATATGTATTGTGAGGGATGGCGGTGTGGCCTTACCCTGAATTAAAAAAAAAAAAAAAAAATATTGATATAAACATATGAATTATTTTTTCTTACCATACCTGATAAGTTAATATATAGAAAGTGTTGCGATAACGAGATTTTGATAGAAATACATGAGTCCAAAAAAGAGATTCCCACAAAAAGGTCTGATCCGTCTGTGTGGTAAAAAAAAAAAGCAAGCAAGAAAATAACTATGGGGAGGAAATTTTATATTTAATTTAAGATAGCAAATTTGCGAGATATGTTTGTGCCCTGGGACCCCCAAGAAAAAATCCCATCCTTTTCAAACAAGGCGCTACCTAGTTTTTTATATTTAAGTTAGGTACCCCTCGTGAGGTGTGAAAATAAGCTTTTAAATAAAATCGACCAAAGAGTACTAGTACTTCACTAATGTACTTTTTCTTATTCTTATGTGTTATCGTAACCTAAATACATCCCGACACCAAAAAATCTGGTGTGATAAGCACTAAACACAACTTTCAATCAGCGAATATAAGAGAAAGTTGTGTGTTGCGCGGCCAACCACAGCAAATTTTTTTGTGTCAGGATATACGTAGGACTATTAAAAAAAAAAAAATTTCTTAAAAAACCACATGAAATATGTTTCTGTTTTTTTTTTTTTTTTTTTTTGTTATTAAAAATGTATTAATCTACTATTAATAAAAGAATAGGTTTCAATAACATCCCCTCCCCCACACAGTATTATTAAACTATGTGATGGCCACATCATCACCAATTATCATAATTTTTCCACCTATCTGATTTCTCAACGTTATCCATCAACTCGCTCGTTAATTCTCGTTGTTATTGTTTTTTTTTTTTTTTTTTTTTTTTTTGTAAGTGATGATCCTGATTACGATAAATTGAGCTATTAGATAGAGTCAGAAAGGAAAGAAAAAAAAAAAATCTTATGAAAAATTTGAGAACTTCGTTGAATAGGCCAGTATAATTTTATTTTTTTATTTATTTGCCATTTAGCATTGAAAAAAAGGATATAAACAATTTTGTTGAATTACAAAAGAAACAATTTGCATGTTATTAAAAAAAAAAGGGATGATCTCTCTCTTCTCCCCTATTAAAAAACTACAATATTGAAAATACAAATTCTATATATTTTGTTTCAATTTAAGATTATCAGCAAAGATAAATAAAATTAAGAAAATAATCTACATGTATTAATATAAATGGCAAAAGTCCATCTGTCAGTGAGTATGTCTGTCTTTTTCCCCATATATGTACTAGCTACTACAAAAAGGAATTTTCCTTTTTCACCTATAAAGCCCGCTGAAATCGTGTAAATTTTAAATATTATGAAATTCAATAAATAAATTTATTTCTCCTTGGTGTGCAAAAATTTTGTTTGTAAGCAATCTAAACGACAAAAACATAAATTAGAATTAATTTAGATCTGTCAACTGTGTTTATGCGATTTGCTCCTGGGAAGCTCTGGAAAAGTTATTTGCTAGTTGGGTTGCCTATCTACAAGGTAAACCATGGAATAATGTCTAAATTAGGTAATAAGAGCGATCAAAAGATAGAGGGTGTTCAATTTGAAGTCTTCCGCTAGGTAGGTCTATATTACGGTTCCTATTAATAATTTAGTTAATTCCTAAAAAAAAAAAAAAAAACATATTTTGGCAATTAGAAAAAAATTTTTTTTTTTTAAATTTCATTTAAGATCGTTATCGGCAGCGAAGGCCATTTAGAACCCGTCTCTATTTATTTCACCTGGATTGGTAGCCAATCCAAATGAAATAAATTGTCGCATGAAACAGGATACGAACCCGCGACCCTTGGTTTTATGCCAGCACGCTAACCACTACACCAAGGGCCGAGGGCAGAAAAAAAGTTAATAGACAACATTTTATACAATAATAAATTAATTAATTTTCTCTTCCCTTTTTACTAATAGGCCCTAATGTAAGCAAAAATTCCTCGAAGTTTTTTTTTTATTCCATGAACTGCTTAAGAAAATTGAACCCTTAGTTATATAAAAACTTATCTAGAAATATTTGTATATTTCAAAATAATTGTTCAATTAATATTCTAATTTTTGGGTAAAGAAAAAAAATAGGTCACCCATTGATCAGTCAATAGAATTTTAAAAAAAATAGGCCTGATGCTGAATCTGACATACAGCAGATTAAAAAAGTTTATAAAATTAGCGACCATGTTATTTAGAGAGCAAGGAAATGTAATCAATCTAATTTTGATATTAAGAGAAATATTTACAAATTCACCCCTGCGATAGAAGAAGCACTGTTAGCATAACCCAAAAATCAACAAATTCAGCAAGTTTTTTTTTTTTTTTTAAGTCTTTTGGCATCCGAGGCCTTCTAATAAGTTATATTTATTTATTAACTAGGTAGAGCTTTTTTTGAAAAGAGATGAAATTTTTTTCAAACAACGCTCAAAAAGACTGTAAATAAGCCAGTCAATATATCGTTTAAGATAACAAATTTGCGAGATAAGTTCGTGTTTGATTGGGCAAAAATTGCGCCCCTGGTTCGACTCCAGGGGGCGCGATTTTTACCCAATCAAACACGAACTAATCTCGCAAATTTGTTATCTTAAACGATATATTTATTTACTCTCAAATGATTTAGGAATATTTATTTATTCCAACTCTATCGCATAAATTTAGAGGTACTAGTAAACTTCTCAAAGACAAAAAACTGCAAGGTTTGTTATTTATTCCCTTCAAAATAATAAAAGAAAGAAAAAAATACAAGGATACTCGCCAGAAGAACGTACTTATATTTTTTACTCATTGGACCATGGAAATCATGAAGTATTAAAGTAAAAGAAAAAAAGAAAATGAATGAAAAGATTTGTCATCAAATGACAAAATGACTTTTTGTTTCGATGGCAAATTTCCAGGAAGAGCAGAATATCCCACCAATTAATGAATCAAAAAGCGAATTGCAACCTGAGAAATTATTTTGTATAGATCTATATTTTATATATCATATTACAGATCATTATTTACAGTAAATAATATCCGTCGAACTAAAATATTAAACTTATATACGAATATAACTTAAAGTGAAAGAGATTGTCAACATTAAATATATTGGTATATATCAATACCTTACTTAGCTAGTAATTTTACATTGATAAAATTTAAATTTTTTAAGCTTATAAATACATAACATCTTCCCATGCATGGGAAAATTCAAAAAAACCAAGGAGGTTTAAAAAACTTTTCCGGCATTGAGGGTCTAATCTAAAGACTGAAAATAATTTCCTTATTTATTTAAGAATCTATCTTGTTTTTTTGTATAAAGAATTAATATCAACATAATAGTTAGAAATTATGTAAAAAAATAAAATAAAATACACAAGGAAATAACGATGAAAAATTTCAAAAAAGAAAGTTAAAATGAATTATTGTAGAATCAATAAATCAGTAATAAAAATTTTAGATAAATATTCACATACAATACTTACTATTAAAATATAAAATTTAAATAAGTTATTTAGTGAGATCAAAGATATTTTGACTCAACAAAAATATTTTTTTATTCATTGATATTTTCAAAATTATATCTGGAATTCAAAAATGATTCCGTTTTGAGAATAAGATTTTTATAAAAGTTGGTTCAAACTCAACCCCCGTTCAATTGAGGATCAACGTTTTTTTAACAAAAATATTGCAATAAATCTGCTTTAAATTTCAATTCAATTCATTTAGGAAAAAATGCTCACATGAGACAATTAAAAATAAATTACGCAAGCTGGGGAATATCAAAAGATAATTTAAAAGAAGAAACAAATATTTGTAATAGGGCATCTTCTATTCTGACAAAATATTTAAAAAAAAAATAATAATAATTGATTTCTTTTGATAAGAAATTATCGTATAAATGAAACCTATTCATTTCAAGTTGGAAATTCCATATTTTCGATTGAGTATTCGCAAGTCATTTTTTTTCTCAATGGAAATTTAAGAAGGGAAATGAATCAGAGAGTGAAACTAACAAATCTTGTGTATTGGTCCGAATGATTTAATTAAATATTTGGATATTTTTTCTTTTGTAAATTCAGAAAACAGTCAATATTAAAAATGGATGAGAAAAACGTGAAATGGCAATGGCGGATGGAGCAGGTAGCAAAGTGTGAAGTTTTTACGATATTATAACTCTTAATTTGATAGATTTTGGCTTTATTTTAATATTACTATCATCATTCCATTTAGAGAGCATGAAATGACAAAGCATTTGTTCGTTTGTTGTGTATTTAATATACAAATAATATTTGATTATAATATATCAAATAATATTTGTTTATTAAATACAGAACTAAAAGATAACGCTGAAATTTTCACTCAATGCTTTATCATTTGAGTTTATACACTCTAAATAGAGTGATGTTGGTATCAGTATAGCCGAAACTTCTCAGTTTTAATATCGTAAAAGCTTCTCACTGACTGCATTGTTAAATATAATACTAGGCATTTAATAAAATGATATAATACCTAGTGATTAGATACCTATAAATAATTTTTGGAGAGTATGTACATTAGGATAGTAGACAGCAGCCAGAAACTCCCAAATCTCTGGATTTATTGGACCATCATCAGATGATAGGAAGTTGTCATATGGAAGTATCTACCCATTGGCTACTATGTAGGCAAAGATTTGGAAACTTTAAAAATAACAATTTTGCTATTTGGCAATCTCAGGACACTAGAGCCAATACAAGAATTTGTTTGACAATACCCTGTCCCTGATGAAAACCTAAAGTCGTGAGATTTGGGAATTTTATTGCTGAAGAGAATTTCTCTTGGCTGCTGCCTCCTGTAATTTACATATTTAAAACCACTTCTACAAAAATCGATTTTTCGTAAAGAATCAAATCTATTTTGAAGGGACAGATCTATTTTTTGTTTTGAAAACCCGAATACAGTAATTTGCCTGCCTTATCCACAAGAGGAAAGAGAAACGACTTGAATTTACAAACCACTGAATATAATTTTATACATAATGAAATTTTGATTCTAGAGGGTGAAAGAAGAATGTGGGCCCCAGGTGAGTACCTTGTTGGAGGAAGCGTTTTGGGGGTGGCGGTGGTGGCGGCATCTGTTCCGTCCACACGGAAGCTGGAGGTTGCATCTGCCACTGCGCCTGGTACATAGTCTGCAGCTGCTGCTGCGGCTGGTACAGATGGTGGCAAGATTGATGGATAGATAGGTGGGTGTCGGTAGCCATCGTGATTCAGTTCACTTGTTCAAAACACCTACATGCTGCTGAGCACCCGCACACCTCGCAACTCACAGAGTAAGACCTACACGATTCCGACATTAATATTTCAATCGGTTTTAGATTTCAATATAGATAGAGATATGTTTATGGGAATCGAGGCACAGGTAACTTATGTCTCTTTATATAATTGATTTATGTTGTTTTTGTATAATCATCTAAGAATGATCTCGGAAAATATGAGAAAAAGAGCAATTTGTATTAATAAAACGATCAGTTTTCATAGAACATTGTTTTATATATTGAAAAGTTAATTGTGATTTTCTTGCACAAAGACTCTACATCTTGAGAAATACACCTCAAATATTTATCTGCGTACTTGGTACAGTGAGCGCCACAATTAAGTCCCCACCTGATAGTAGAGACTTAAGCATATGGTATATCGTCAAATAATTTGAAATTTCAAAAGGTAAAATAAAATACCCGTAACAGATTTTACATTTTACCTTTTCGGTCATTAAAATTATTTCACTATACACCATATACTTAAGGCCAGAGCTATCAGACGGGATCTTAATTGTGGAGCTCACTGTACCACTTATTGAAATATTTCCTATCCCTGGCCTTTTGTAAAGTGAATTTTTGGTTATATATTTTTACATTTTGTTTTGTTTTGTTTAAGATCTTATTCCGAATCTAAGGCCATTCAGACCCCTATTTATTTCAAATGAATGATACCCAATTCAATTGAAATAAATTCGCATCCAAGAAATTAAAGAACATTTAATTCGCAGAAGTTTCGATTCTCAATCAATATGGATAATTTTAATTAATCCTTTGGAAGCCATTATCCGTTCTGTAGATTTGAATACACATATCTCATCAAATCGTACATGTTTAAAGAATACAGCATATCAAGCATAGTCTTTTCATTCATGCTTTCTTATTCTTCCTTCCAAAGGATTTAAGAAAATTTTTTTCTAAATAAAATTGTCCACTGGCCTGATTTAGAGAAAATTCGTCTTCTAATCTATACATTTAAGAAATTGTTTTCAATAAATTTTATTTATCTATGAAATTTAATTTTAATGTCCATCAACAGGCTACACTATAAGCGAATTTTGATTTCCATCCTTCCTACCCCAATTATAATGAGCCAGGAGAAGAAAAATGATTATCAATAGAGAAAGAACGAAGTATCATATTAAAAAGATTCGTAATAAAGATTAAATATGTGTAAATAAAACAATGATCCAAAAAATCTGATTCTGCTATTAATAAAATTGTTATTAGACCAAAAAGAAAAAATAAATAGGGATTTTTTTCTTAATTATCAAAGATATCAGATAAAATCTTTATTAATAAATATTCCACAAATATATCCCATATCCCACTATTAAAAAAAAGTCGCTAAATATGCTTTGGGAAGCATTACAAAATAAACTCCAGGTTGGAGTGTATTTTTTTGATGATCAAACTATAATATGAAAATTCCCAATAGATCTTTTTAATAAATTTATTTGTATTTTTTTAATAAACATATGTTTCTGACTTTCTACAGAATGAACCTTATGATTTTACTCTAAATAGTAGATAGTTAATATTTAAAGATCTATAATAAAAAGCTTTCAAAAATTTTTCACAAAGTAGAAATGTATGTCCCAAATATAGATTATATGAATTACATAACGATAAAATGCATTAATTTTATATCTTCCGGATATCATTAGAGCGATTAAATCGTCTACGTTAATACAAATTGGTCCTGAGACAGATATTAAATCGTGTTGAAAAAGTATTAAAAAATTGAGTAAGAAAAAGAAAAATGGCAAAAAAAATTTATATTTCTCAGTGCCTTATCTGTAAATAAGGAAATGATTGCATTTTGATTAAATTTGATTATTTAAAAAAAATGTATGAGACAGTGTACAAAAAATTTCATTTTGTTTGCTCTATCAGGCTGATATTTCGCCTTAACCGGTAAAGTTTATTTTATTAATGTGATTGTTTGATCCTATGAGTTCGGCTAATAAATTTGGGCAAATAAATAATAAAAAAAAATGTGATTGTTAATTAAAAAAAAAAAAAAAAAATTCGATAATGTGAGGTCATTTACCCAACCAAGATGAAGAAGGGATCTTATATTTTCCGAGATCATAGGCCTATATACTAACAAAAAGACAACAAAATTTAATAAAAGACATGAATAGGAGTCACATATTAAGTCAAATGAAATTTTGAACAATCAAAGTGGTGGATACTTGCCTGTCTTAATAATGTACTAAGGTATTTATTTATAAAATTGTCAAAGATATTCTTTTCGTCTCTAACTTATAAATTAGATTTTTTACGAGATTAAAAGCAGAAATAGGCCTACTAAGTTCAGAAATCATCCCCGAGAAAATGTAAAATAAAGTACAGTTATACTAACGAGAGTCTAGTCTGTCGGGGGAGCGAAATTCTAATTTAGTTTTATGAATATTAAAATTTCATTAAACATTTTTAAAAACTTCTGTATCTAAGGCCATTTAGACTCCGTAACTAATTATTTCAATTGATTGCTTGTCAATTTTATGGAATATTTTTGTCACTCGGGATGGGCAGTGAACTACAGACCCCTAATACAAGAACATAAAAATTAAGCAATTAATTTTATTAATAAATATTTTTTAAGAAAAAAATGTATCCAAAAATATTTTTAAGGCGATTCTAACCTGTATGTGATTTTTCTATGCGATTGAAAATATTTTTAAGTACATTCCATTCCTAGCAGGTATCCGGAGCCTAAAATATTTTCCACTTGTACAGGGAGCGCCACAATTAAATCCCCCTTTATAGCTTTAGCCTTAAGAATAGTATAGTATATGGTATAAAGTGGAATAATTTTAATGTCCTAAGAGGTAAAGCGTAAAATCTGGTATAGATGATTTTATTTTACCTTTTAAAATTTAAAATTATTTCACCATTTACCATATACTTAAGGCTAAAGCTAACAGGTGGGGACTTAATTGTGGCGCTCACTGTACTTTAATAATTCAAATGTATATAAACCTGAACACTTTCCATAAATAATTTTTTTTTTAGTTAAACTCAATCGAATGGATCCCGAAAAAATATTTTTTAAGTAATAATGATGGGAAAAATTGAATATAGATAGAGAAAATTTGATCTTAATAAAAAATATATCTATCAAAGAGAGAATAAAATACTGAAGAATGATTATAATAAAATAAAAACTTGTATAAGAATAAAAAAATCCAAAAAATTTCAAGCCTCCTAAATCTTTTGAAAAATCTTCTAAAAATGTAAAAGAAAAATTTTATCTCGTTATTATGATTAAAATACTATTAATTATTATTGCTTCAAACAAATAAATAAATATAATACAAAGGTACAATTTACAATTATAAATTGTTGTAATAAATGCAAATAAAATTAATCTAATAGATTTTTTTGCAAAACAGAAATGACGAATTGCTTCTCGTTGAAGTCATAGCTTTATCAAATCAATATTTAATAAACCCGATTCCCACTTTACATTTCATTGGCAAATGGCCAAAAAGAGAGATTGAGTTTGTCAAAAACGTCTCAATGAAAGGAAGGATTATAAAACACCTGAGAGTACTGTACATTCAATAAAAACGAATGTATTTTAAAAGTTTTATAATAATTTCTCGTCAAGCGCCTCATAAATAATCAAAGTTATTATATTAAAGAGGAGAAAAATTGAAAATAAAATCTAAAAATCTCGACATCAAATTTTTGACATGATCGCAATATTTCTATATATAGGCAAGAGAAAGTAAAAATTTCTAGAGCGAATTAAAGTAAAATTGGAGATTCTCACAGAAGTGGTGGTAGTAGACTAATTTTGGGCATAATTGTCAATTTCAAAAAACAATCCAAAATTAGATGCCAAAGGCAAATTAAAAAAAAGCAAATTCAAGGCAAAGAATACAAATTAAAAAAACCAGATACGCCTGGGGATAGGCAACACCATCACAGCGATTCATTTCTCAAACTAACCGGGGCATAAAAACATTTTATTCGAAGATTTTATAATAAATACAGTATAAATGCAACAAAAAACAATTACTAAATAAATTTGTAAAAAATTAACCCAAACTATGTTGTATTATAAAACGAAAACCGGCCTTATCTGAAGAATAAATCCAATACTGACTCAAGGGAATTAGATATATGCCCTGCTCTGATTAATCGAATTATCAAGTGAAATAAACATGAAGATTAAAGGGGAGAGTAAAAATTATAGGCTTCATACTGTATCAGATTTTCTTAAATCGGTTCTTAATTATGAATATGTTTGAAAAAGAATTGCAAATGCTTTTTATATTAATGGGCAACTAAAAGTTCTAATCAAATATCGAAATATTCCCATACAAAATTAATTAATATTTTGTTTGATTTATTCAAGTTGCAGATATTGAAAATAATCTCTTGGAATATTTCTGTTATTCAAAAACCCTAAAAGTTCATTGCGATGTGCTTAATATAAAATTTTTAACAAAATGACTATTAATAAGATGAAATGGACAATGTGACTACAACCACAAAAGAATATATTTAATCGTCATTTATATTTTAAGAATTATTGGTATATGGGGTATATTGGGATAGATATATAGATTCTCTTGATTCTTTCGTGATGTGTTACCATGTTAAAAGTTAAATTACAATATATTATTTCTTTAACATGTCAAAATGAAAAATAATTTAAATGGCAGAATGAATCTACCTAATATCAAAAATTGAACAAATAGAGATATTTTATGTCAAATAATTTTTTTTTAAATTTGTTTCAAATCTTTTAAGAGATCCATGTAACAAATCCACCTGATAAAATACTGTAAAATATGAGCTAATCATTGATTATTTATAAAATTTTTAGAAAATAAAAATTCCCTTAAAGAGCAATAAAAATTCTGAGAAAATATTTTGTGAGATATGTCTTTTTGCCTGGAAGTATTTCTAAGACGGTGTCAAAAAAAATTCCAAGACATATGCAAGCAAAATTATTTCTTTTATTGTGCCGTTCCAGGCTGACGTTTCGGCCACTGATCTAAGCCATCTTCAGAGCCGGAGGCGAGAATAAATGAAAATGAAAATTTAAAATTTCAGCGACACACATTCGCAAAAACAAAACAATTCTGTGTGTCGCTGATATTTTAATTTTCATTTATTCTCGCCTCCGGCTCTGAAGATGGCCTAGGCCAGTGGTCGAAACGTCGGTCTGGAACGGCACAATAAAAGAAATAATTTTGGAATTTTTTTTGACTCCGCCTTAGAAAATATTTTCTGAAAAAGTCAGGCCATCAGGGGTCGAATAGTTGATATTTTATTTATTTATTTTTGTGTTTGGTAGCTAACACCATTGAGACTTGAAAAAAGTAAGAAAATATTTATTCAATCAAAAAGATTAGATTTTTATTTAGAGTGCAAACGTTTGAATTAAAAAAGTGCTATAATTTAAAGTTAAATTTGTGATAAATGCAAAAAAAATTCTTAATATATGACTCCAAAAAAAAAAAAAAAAAAAAAATGACGGGTTTTTCCTGGGTGTGAATAATGGTGGTCAAGTTACCTGTGCTCTTGGTGGTTTTTGGTGTCGTGTTGGGGGATACTTATAAGAAAGCCATTGAGAACCAGAGAGTTGAGAGAACGAAACTTAGAAGAGAGAGAAAGAGAGAGTAAGAGAGAGAGAGAAAGCAAGTTAGATAAAGAGAAAAAAAAGAGAAAGAGCCGAAGAAGATGACAGGTGGTGAAGCTGGGCGCGACTGCGAGTCGGTGGCGGTTGCAGCGCCCTCCAGCCAGGGGGAGGGTGGGGATCGCGCACGCCCCCTGCAACGTGCAAAGCCACGTTCGTCCGCCACGTGCTTAGAACACCCCCCTCCACCTGTCGCCGACTCTGCGCCTTCTTCCCACAACCACTCAATTCGCGCTCAGGTGAGCAGACTCAACCCCTAAATCTATTACCCCAATTCCAGTCCTATTATAATCTTAAATTCGAAAAAAATATCCTTATTACTTTCTCTTACCTCTATATATGTTAAATATTATATTTATAGAGAGAAAGTATTGGATTCATGTCAGAAATTCGATGTCGAGATTTTGACGGATATACACGTTTTGAGGTTCCCTGAATCCAAAAAAGTGGTTTTCACACATGGTCTGTCTGTGTGTATGTGTGTGTCTGTCTGTGTCTGTGTGAATGAATCTCAAGAACGAAAAGGAGGTTGACATTTTATATTAAGTTAGCTACCCCCCTGGCACGTGACACGAAGCTTTTGAACGAAATCAGCCAAAAAGTACTAGTACTTTACTAATGCACTTTTTCAGTTTTTTCGGATTTCTCAAAATTCGCACCAACGATTTTGATTAAAATTCAAAAATCAATTATTTTTTAGATAGAGGTAAAGGTGGTATTATGAGCCCCTAGTTTCTTTTTTGTTATAATAAATTTTTTTTAATAATTTTTGCTAAATTATTTGTGTTGAACTTCAACTATAACAATTGATGAATATATTTAAAAAGTATGCAGTAGATTAAATACACAGAAAGTAAAATAATAACAAAAAATCAAAAAAGTTCATTTTGTTGAAAAAATTTTCTGTGCTGGTATTATGAGCCCCTAGTGTAAATACATGAAAAAGAGTGTTAAAAAGAGGTTAGTAATACAAATATCCTTTATGAAAATTGTATTTTGTTAATTACAAAACTATATTAGTGTAAATAAGTTGGAAAACAGAAAATATTTTATGATCTGCAAAAGTCACAAATATAAACATCTTTTTCAGTCCCAGCACAGTCATTGTGTTCCCTCATTTCACACATCAGGCACTGTTTCCACAGTTCTCCTTGATGATTGGCAGAGTAAAGTCCTTCACAAAACTTACAGGGCGTATGCTCATCTCCGGGATTATCAACTCCCACTGGCATTTCCAAAACGGACTTTTCGGTATTGAGGGACCATCAAAAATTGGGGCTCATATACCAGGCAAGGAAGGGGGCTCACATTACCGACATAGCCATATTGAATTTCCTCAAAGCATATTTTATCTTTGTTACTGTCTAAATTAATTATCACCTACATTAAATCAAAGCTTAAAACCTACTCTATTAGATTGCGTAGCCTATTAAAGTAAATGTAATCGAATAATAATCATAATTAAGGGCTAAATAGGTACCTCTCAAAGTTTTTTAGTAGAAGAAAACACAAACACCTGATTTATCCACCATCTATCATCAACAACTGAACCAAAGCACTCTAGAGGCCTAAAAAAGAACGGAACACAGTGTTTCCATCAATCCCCATTAGATTGTGTGAACTCTTTGACGAGATATATTGGGGGCTCATAATACCTACAGGGCTCATATTACCACCTTTACCTCTACTCTTTAAAATGTATATTCTCATTTTGCGTTTGAAATCTTCTGAATATCACTTCACTCTCTTACTTCATAGAAAAGATAGGAGAAATGGTTGCCATGGTAACAAAATATAAATGTTTTCCCATACTAATAAAAGCCCTTGGGGCTTGGTGTAGGGGTTAGCCTGCTAACCTCGTATACCAAAAGTCGCGGATTCAGACCCCAGGCAGTCCGATGATTTTATTTAAGCCATTTGGATACCAGATGGCTTAAATAAGAATGCCTGGAGCCCTATATAGACCAATTCATAAATAACGGTTATTGTCAAAGTCTTTTTTTTTTTATATAAAAAGTCATTTCGGCTGCTGAGGCCATTTGACTTTATACATTTATTATGTAAATATATTAAATACAATGTATCGATGGCTTCCGGCGGGCGTTCAACGGTCTTGTTTTTCGGGGGCCACCTATCCCGATTTTCAGCACCGCTTGGCATTGCTTAACAACGTTGATCTTGGTGGCTGTTGTTCATTCTTCTTGCCAGGCCCACCGGCATTGTCAAAGTCTTAAATGGCCGAAAAGACTGTGTGAATGTGAGTGTGAATGTTTTTAAATTAAAAAATAAAATTAGAATGTACCGTACTGTTGGAAACTAAATATATGTCGACATGTCGACACAAAAAATCTGGTGTTACAAGCACAGAACACAACTTTCGATACAGAAGGTTCTAAACTTTAAAAAAAAAAATTTTTTGCCTGAAAGAGACACGCCAAACGTCGGATACAAAATAAACTCGCTGGATAATTAGACATAAGGGATATCCAGAGAGTTGAGAGCAAATTTAATAAGAGCTTTAATAAAGCCCTCTTGCATTATTTTATTTGGCATAATACCTGGTCATTTGATAGAGGGCCCGGATCAAAAAAATTATTTTTTACCAAACATACGACCGTGCGTTTTATAAGGTATCCTAGGCATGGGTAATGCCAGCCAAAATTTTTATATACAAAATAAAATAATGTGAGAGTGGTCCATATAAGGCTGGTAATTTCAATCGGATATCCCTTATCAAAATAAATATTTTAGGCTATTAATTGTTACACTTTTATATTATTTTATTAATTTTTTTCTTTTGACTTTTCATTTCTGAAGAAAGGAGTAATGAGCGCTCGAATCGTCGATAATAACCAGAAGTACAAAAGGGTGGGGGAGGGGGGGGGGCCAGAATAACAAATAATTTTAGTGAAATGATTGAATAAACAAATTCTAGGCTAGAATAGAATGGGATCTATTAATTCTTTCACTTATCCCACTCACTAGAGGGTCCTAAGCAAATCTTTCTATATAAAAAATAAAAAAAACTTATTAAATATTTATAGATATATGAAAATTTTCAGTCTATCATATAACGGGTTTGATATCAATGGGAAAAACGCCAATACTCATTTAACTGTTAAATAACTGTTAAAAAAAGTATTCTTTTTAAAAGAAAGATTATCTTATTTACCTTAAAATGATGAATTAAAATTTTGAATTGAGAGTGGGATGAGAGGAGAGGGTGAGAAGAGAAAAAATTAATTTGCCAAAAAAATGTATAAAAATAAACAAAATTCCCGAAAAAAAATTTGAAAAATCTCTATACTAACCTAATGGTTTATATCCAATCTATAATTAAATGACGATATCTCGTTAAATTGATGACTAATGTACTTGTTTATATACAAAGTACATTAATAATAAGAATTAAAGGTGAGTCAATTTTAGTAATAAAAATAAAATTTTTTCCCAATACACTTTTATTATTCGCAAAAAACAACAATTTTGAGAGAATAAAGTTATAAAAAAGACAGGTAGGTTTTTATAAAGTAATAACATTAAGATTTATATCCAAATTATACTTTATTAATCTTAGAGGACGTTTCTGTAATTATTCTAAATCACTTTCTTCCGTTCTTAGAGTACTTTTTCTAAATTAGGATATGTCCTTTGTAATATCCAAATACAAGCAGTAGTATTTTCCTAATAAAGCTTTTTTTTTTTTTTTTTTAAGGTCCTTCTCGGCTCTAAGGCCATTTAGACCCCATCCCTATTTATTTCAAATGATTTGTAGTCAAATCAAATGAAATAAATTTTTCTCGCTTGGGATGGGAAGCGAGCGGGACTCCGGTGGAGAAGCTAATGTCTTCTCACTGAGCACGGCCCCGGGCACCTAATAAAGCTCTTCGTTGTCCTTTTAGTGCATGAAATTAGAGAAAAGCTCTTCAATAAGTTACTTTTATTTCCCACCTATCTCCTGTTTTTAGGTTAATAAGAAAGTGGGTCTTATACGTTCAATAATAAAGAAATTATTCAATTTAATGATTATCTAACATTATTCAAGTCTTAAAGCACCATAAAAGCCGAAAGAACTATAAATTAAAATTAAAAAAAAATATTTATATTATTTTTCAAATCTTAATTTTATTTGAAATGATTCTCGCTTTAGCAATGAAACTGTAGATTTTTTTTTAAATTTATTGAAGGCCTTTTTCGGCATCGAAGACCATTTAGACCCAGTCCCTATTTATTTAAATAAATTGATTTGAAGCAATTTCAATTTAAAATAAATTTTGTCGGCTGGAACGGGAAGCGAACCAGCGACCCTTGGTGCAAAAGGACAGCAGACTAACCTCTAAACCAAGGCCCGAGGGCAACTGTAGAGTTTGTCTCAGTATCATTCATATTTTGTCTTAACTTGGTGCCAATAGGTTAATGGAAAAAATATAAATGCTTGTGTGATTAGTCTATATATTGGAATTGAAAGAAATTCGTAATTTTATTATTAAAAAGAGTATTTAAATGAACTTTAAAAGAAAAAAGAAAGTCTGCGGTGACGAAAATTGTTATAATAAAAAAGGTAGAAGCAAAATATATTTTGAGAAAAAAAAATGAAATTTGGAGCGAAGAGAAGAAAAAATTTAAAAACTCAAAAATAGAATCCTAAATACTACCAAAGTAATTATTTTAAAAGTGCTTTTTCTGGTTCTGATTCTAAATTAATAATAATTGAAAAATGGTTCAAATAAAACATTTCATTTAAACGAAGCTCCGAGCGTTTTCAACAATATTCAAAAGGAGATTAGGATCAATAGAGTTTCGTCCATTTTCAAACACTGAAGAAATCCTACAGTACCGTGAACGAAACATTGTCTCAAATAAATTTTTATAAAAACCTTTTCGACTTTTAATGAATCTATTATTGGTTCTAATCTCCTTTTAAAACATATAATATTTTTTACTTTCTCTTACCTCAATATGTTAATATATAGGGAAAGTACTGAATTCATGTCAAAAATTAGATTTTGATAGATATACACGTTTTGAGGTCCCCTGAATCCAAAAAAAGTGGTGGTTTTCGCGACATGGCCTGTCTGTCTGTGTGTGTGTGTGTGTTCAATTTTAAGCATGAAGGAATTGAGCTAGGGGGTTGAAATTTTATATTTAAGTTTTATACCCTCCGGGACCGTGAAAATAAGCTTTTAAGCAAAATCCGCCAAAGAGTACTAGTACTTTACTTATGTACTTTTTCAGTTTTTTTTTTTCGTTTAGATGCTCTTTAAAATGTATATTCTCATTTTGCTATTGAAATCTTCTGAAGACCTCTTTACTCTTGAACTTCATAAAAAAGATAGGAGAAAATGTTTGCCATGGTAACAAAATATAAATGTTTTCCCATACTAATCAATTTTACATCTTTAAATTCGAGGGGAATGTACCGTACTGTCGGAAACTAAATATATGCCGATACAAAAAAATCTGGTGTGACAAGAACAGAACACAACTTTAGATTACCGAAGTTAAGAGACATTTGTGTGCTGTGCGACCAGTCACACCAGATTTGTTAATTTTTAATATGATAACCACACATATGAAACAATGATTTTGGGCGAAAATAAAATAATCCATATTATTGTTGCAGAGTTTTAATATTTAGAGAAATTTGCCTGAGATATCTAATCAAATTTTATTCCCAGAGAAATTGAAGGACACAATCGTCGAACTGAAAAATAGTTTTTCATTATGCTTTGTTGGAGGAGGAAGTTATTATATGATTACACGTTTGTTTTCTGAACTTGATACAAAATTTTCAATTCTTCAATTCTTCGAAATATGGTAGTAAAAATTATAGACTTATTCATTCTAATTTTCGCTATTTAACCTGAGAACAAAAATTTGAACCGAGTGAAATTTTATTCATATTATTTATTTATTAGGGTAGAAAAGTATTTAAGAATGGAGATATTAGGTAGAGGCAATAGCGTTCTATTATAATATATATGCCAAGGTAAAAATAACAACTTAACAAAAGCATTTTCTATTATAATCCTATGACAAGTAGAGAACATTAATGGATTTATGTATTTATGCTAAATCAAAACTGTCCAAACGAGTGCTAGCATAAAGGAGACTGATTATTTTCGCTTCTTCTTATATCTTTTAAGTAACGATAATATAAGAAACAATTTATTAAGTGCTAATATATTCAAGGATAAGCAAATCTCAGTTGTTTTGGAGCTACCTTCAGTGGAAGATATGAAACCAAAATAACTTCTCTGTATTTAGAGAGAGATGTGAGTGCCTTTCAAAGAAAAATTAAAATTTTTCTCAATTATTTAATCAAAATTAAAAAAAAATCCAATCAAAAGAACTGATTAAAATAATGATTTTAATCCATCTTGAACGTAAACAAAAGTCTATAAATAATTGACAAGTTTATGCATATTATAAATTTTTGATCTTAGACTATAGTAATTGTTTGTAAAAAGAACGACACGTTTGTAAAAAGAACGACACACAACTTCGGTACATGAAAGTTGTGTTCTGTGCTTGTCCACCAGATTTTTTGTGTAGACATATATTTAGTCACACTGTATAATCAGGAGATAAGACTAGCCACAAGAGAGACAATGAGCCCCCAATGGATCATACCCCGTCACAGGTAAAAATGAACTCAATTAGCAGTCGAAACTAGGTGAAAATCAAAACAAATATATATTTTTATATTTTGATTTTTTTATTGGACTGAAAGGGCATGATGATAACTTTCCTTATACATTTACAGTCCTGGGTGAGTGAATTTCAAAAAGAAAATTTTTTAATTTTTTTCCCTCTGAAGCAGTTTTCACATTCGGATTTAAAATTTTTAATTTATAAATGGTCAAAAAGATTTTTATCAATGAAGCATTGTGCCCTCGGGGCTTGGTGTAGGAGGTGCTAACCTCGTATACCAAAAGTCGCGGGTTCGGATCCCAGGCAGTCCGATGATTTTTATTTGGATACCAAATGGCTTAAATAAGAAGGCTTGGACCCCAAATAGATATATTAAACATACGAGTATCGTTTAAAGTCTTAAATGGCCTAAGTTGCCGAAAAGACTGTGTGTATGTGTGTGTGAATGAGAAAAAAAAATGAAGCATTGTAATGTTTTTTTTTTTTTTTGCCCGTTTGGCCGGTGGCCATTGGGCTAAAAAGTTTACAAAAGATATACAGTAAAAATATAAAAATAAGCCATGCAAATACAATAAAAATAAAAAAAAAATCTCAATACATGTAAACTGTTAAGGAATCATATTTTATTTGAAGGATCAAAGATGCCATGAATGAAATGTCATTATTTGGCAGATTTACATCTTCACTTGTTTATACAATAAAAGTATGAGAAATATAGTAATAATTAATAGTTTATTATAGAGGCCTACATATATTAGAATATAGAATATAATTAATATAATATTAATATTCTTCTGGCTTTAAAATGGGAACGCCTGTCAAACTTGCTTAGGCAACCAAATCAACTGGAGTGTAATCCAGGTTGCAAGGTGTTGCTTTATGGAAAGAACGTAGGGGAAATGAATGGATGGTATTAAAATAATACATTGTTATTGTTGATGTTATTAATTCCAGTCTGTGTTGATTTCTATTTATACTTAATTAATGAGCCGCGATGATAATATGAGGTTATTTTGACAGGTGGTAAACAGAGGGTGAGATGGGGAATCCACGTGAGAGGAGGGATGGCGTTGTCATGGCAACGGGGCACGCGGCTGGCCACGTGAGTTTAGCACGTGACCCGGCAAAAGGGCAAAAGCGTTGCGAAGCGGTGTGTTTGTGTGCGAGTGTGAGTAGCGCCCGGGCAAAGGGGGCCGGCCATTCCACGCATTCATCTCCACTCAGTTGCCGAGCTATAAATATTGGTTGCCACTCGAATTCGAACTCTCGTCTATTTTCGCGCATATTAAATTCCCGTCCCCAAAGGGGCTTATAGATATAAAAAGCCGGATGCACGCCCTGTTCATCTTCTTCTTCCCCGGGCACCAAGGCTATTAATATGGAGAGGAGAGAGGGGGGACGAATAGATCTCCAGGATCCCCCTGCATCATTTCCGTAAAGAATCCGATTCAGCCTATTGTGTAGGTGAATTAAAATGAACTGACTCATCTAGAAACTATTTTTATTATTCTATAAAGTTATTAAATAAGTGAAGAAAAGATGTGATTTGCTTTTGCTTTCAAATGAAATATAGGATCTTTATAAAATTATATTTGATGAGGCTAACAATCAGAACACCTGTTGAGGGGGTGTGCTTAATTCCCCGTCAAAAAATTTCTCTTTTGAGGATGTAGGCTATCTTGCTGATTACAACATTGATATATGTAGCTAATAAAATAGCTAACTTTGAACTCATCCCTTTAATATTATAGGTATGATACAATTTTAGTAAAGGTGTTAAAACTCAGTATTTAACCCTTTCATTCATGCTAAAAGGCCTATTTTTCTCAGAACTATTAAATATCTTAACTCAGCAATATATCATCTATCATCATATTTTTTTTCTGCTTTGAACTGACCTATCCGCAATCGAGTTGTAAAGTTAGTCTATTATTTTTTTTTTTATAGAATATTCCGATGACAAATTAATCCAACAATAGGTTAAGTAGCTCATACAGAGAGAGAGAGAGAGAGAGAGTAATAATAATTATTACTATTATGTATGATTTGTTTTATTAAATAAAATAAGATAGCAGCCAGGATTCAGATAAAAATAAAATAGATTTTTATTTGATTATCGACGTTTCGGACACGAGTCACTCCCTTCTTCAGAACAATCAAGTGTTGCATAAATACAGATGGATGCATTTTTTAGTGGAAAATTGAAATCATGTCTGAGAAAATACAATTTCAAAAGCTGGAAATTGTTTGTATTTAATCGATGGCATTACATTAGGCCTCTCGTAGTCATTGCGTTAACCGTTAGAGGCTTAAAATAATGGCATCGATTAAATACAATGTAAGCAATTTCCAGCTTTTGAGATTGTATTTTTTCAGACACAATTTCAATTTTTTACCTAAATCTGTATTTATGTAACAATTGATTGTCCTGAGAAAGTAAGGGACTTTCGTACGAAACGTGATTTTAGTTCTTGGCTGCCATCCTGCTTTCATATCATTAAATAAATTTATATTTAGTAGAAAATTGAATTATTAAGGGTAAGCCTGGACTAAGCTATCCTGTCCTCCATAAATAAATAACCAAAATAAATATAGAGAAAAACAAGGATGGAATGAGAGGACTTGAGGAGGTACCTCTTCCATTCAAATAATTTTTGTTAATTTCTTTTGAATAGGAAGTTCTTAATAATTAAACTTTTCTTAAAGAGAGCTGTAGGTTATATATTATATCAATATTGCCAAGAATTTTATTACATTTTCATTCTTGGCTCAAAAGCCATAAACTTCACGTCCTGATCCATCAATCTCACGAAAATATTTGCGATCTATTTATTTTATTTATTGATAAATAACATTTTTCTCTCCTTAACGAGGAACGGTGCCTCTTTAAAATGTCACTCAGTAAAATTTCTTGCTTGTTCAATAAAGCCTTTCCCAACTTCTTGAATACCCCGCTCTGCGATTGTGTTCTCAGACCAGAAACCTCTGAACATTTAATTTTCCAATGCCCACGAAATTCCAGGGAAAGAACAAAATTCCTCCAGGCTATCCAGAATCCCCCGACTCTCCGGAACAGTCTACAGACCTTCAAATCATCAAGTCACTCATCATCATCATCATCAACAATTCACAGATAAAATTTTAGACATTTATACATTTATGGTATTTATAGTTGGCTTAATATTGTATTTATATTGTTTTCCTATTGCTTTTTTGTATATTTTTAATATTGTATTTATATTGTTTTGGTTTTGTTTTCATATTGTATTAATTTTGCTTTAGTTCAGTATTAGTTTTGATTTTGTTGTGCTTTTTATTGTATTAATTTTGCTTTTATATTGTATTAATTTTGTATTGTTTATATTAATTTGAGAAATGTGTATTTTGTAAACGTTTTTAGCCCAATGGCGTGTAGCTAAACGGGCAAAATATAAAAAAAACATCTTGAATAATAAAAAAAAAAAATGTAGGCTATAATGTTAATTATTTAATAATTGAAATGTTTTGTTAAAAATTAAAAATTTTATTCTGTATAGTTAGTTGTTGTTGTTGTTGTTGTTTATGTTTTCTTTCTGGTTATAGCAATTTACGTCACAGGAGGAAAAGAGAGAAGAAGACTCTTTTAGAATAAATTTGTTTTTAAAAGTTAAATATTTATTTCCCTCACAAATGACACCTAACATAAATTAAAAAAAAAGAAGATTTAGGGTGAAAAATATATAGGCATATTTTCTTCTTGCTATAATAAATATTGGACGTCACAACAGATAATAAAGATATGCTAACCGAGTTTGATTAAAAATAGGCTTGAAAGTTTAAAAAACTTGCAAGTTCTTTGACCTATGAAATTGAATATTTTACAAAAAATTTTTTAATATTCTTGTCTGTTTAATGATATATTCTTATTATAATACATTCAAAAATAAGCTTACTTAATATATTATGAGATACTAGAAAAGCTGTAACAAATATTTCTTCATTTTGGAAGTGATTTTAGAGAAAATATTGGCTTTTAAGCTTTTACCATTAATTAAACGTACTCTCTACGAAGCTATATAATCAAAGAAATTTTGTTTTAAAAAAATGCATATGTCTAAAGAGTTTAAAAATAAAGGGTCGGACTAAGCGAGCGCACAACTTTGCCCCCATTATTCAAAGAAATAATGCAACGCGTTTGTTTATTCGTTTTGATTTTGCTCTGTTGCTATGCACAATTTTTGAATTTAAATGATTTTTTAACAAATTTATGACAAATTAGGATACAAATATTATATATCATTTTACTCGGGAGAAAGTCTTGTTTCTGAATATAGAAAAAAATTATAGGTTATGTAAGAAAAAATATTGCCCCCTCCCTCTAGAGCGCCCCCTAATGGTCCGATGTTTACCAAAAGCTTTTCAGTTCTTGATCTTTACCTCTAGTTTATGTGTGCAAAATTTCAAAACAATTGGGTGAATAGTTTTTGAGTTTTCGTTGACGAAAAATATTACCACAGACATACACACAGACACACACAGACAGCAAGACACACAGACATCATTCCAAAAACTACTTAAATGGTTTCAGGGGACCTCAAAACGCATTTTGGCAGCGTCAGAAAAATTTCGATTTTTTAGGATTACATTAACTTTACCTGCCCAACCTACGGTTGATGGGCAAAGTTAAAAAAGGAACAACCCAATGTTTCAGAATAATTTGTTCTAAAGGTCGTCATAAATAAAATTGGATTAGCGACTTCAAATTTTTGTAAGACAACAACTAATAAATAATGCAAATAATGAAAAAATGAAAATCAGAAAAATTTGTAAATGAGCACAGGAGGCAGCAGCCAAGAGGTCTTGTGTACCAATTACTCCCTGTCCCCTCTTGACCTCTATCTCCTGTCCTAATTTACACATTTATTTACGTCTACATCAAAAGGATTCAAAAAAATTTGTCATTAAATGAAGAATTTGTTTTTCTATATGAAATAGTGAGTTGTCAACAGGTGGCTTATCACTTATTTAAGGTAACAAGAAAACTTGTAAAATTTATTTCAGCATTTGGGGAAACCCAAAGAAAATGTATACAAAAAAATTTGTTACAATAAAGACCATTTATTAGCTCTCACTGTACTTAGTACTAAGGGAGAGAGCTTATGCAGAGATTCCGGTGTTCGTCTGTCTATCATAAAAATTAAGGCTTGAACTAAAGGTCGTAGAAAAATAATAATTACATATACGCCCAGACAGCTTGGAATATTGCAGGAATATCGCGAATCTTGCATAAATTGCCAATATGGCAGGAATATTGCATCAATATTGCAAATCTTGCAAAATATTGGCAACATTGCTGCAATATTACAGCGGCAATATTCCAAGTTAGAAATATTGCAGCAACATTGCTGCAATATTCTTATGCCCTTTTTTCAACAATGCAGTAATATTGCTGCAATGTTGCTGTTTGAGCTGCAATGTTGCATCAATGTTGGTGCAACAAGAGCAAGATTGGCAATATTGCTGCAATATTACTGTAATATTCCAAGCTCTCTGGGCGTATTCAGCATAAAAATCTGGTTCAGGGAAAAATACGTTTTGATCCCTAGCACTTCCGGTTTTTTTAAATATTTAAAAATTTTTAATTTTTTCCATTTGTTTACATTTTATTTCGAAGGGTAAACGAATTCCTGGCAGGGTAGTCTGAAATCAAAATTTTGGAGATGCAATAACTCTAGGATAACTAACTGACAGTTAATGATGAGAATATTAAACAAATTAATATGTAAGAATGAATAAATAAAGATTTTAATTTAAAAAATGCAATTCTAATTTAACCGATACTAATTGAAAGTCAAAGGACATAAATATTATTTTAAAACATAAACTAGTATATTTTATGTAGAATGAATAATAAATGTGAAGACATGAAAATGAAATAAAGTCAATAAATAATATTAATACAAAGGAAAATAATGAAAAGGTAAAAAACAATCGTAAAATATTATGTCAAATAATTAAAACTAAATAATAATAACGAATTTTTTTTTTTTTAATATTAGGAAGAAGCTCCCGGGCTTGATGTAGTAGGTAGAGTGCCTACCTCCTATACCAAACGTCGCGGGTTCGGACCCCAGGCAGTCGGATGATTTTATTTAAGCCATTTGGATACCAGATGGCTCAAATAGAAATGCCTGAACCCCTAATAGATAATATATATTACAACGGTTATCGTCTGAAGTCTTAAATGGCCTAAGTTGCCGAAAAAGACTGTGTGAATGTGTGTGTGAGTGTGAGTGTGAATGAGAAAAAAAGTGTGAATGTTTAAAAAAAAAAAAATTAGGAAGATAACGTAAGAAAATAGAAAGACAATTTTTTGATTAAACAAATTTCAGTTTAGAAATTTCTTTCGTTTTATATTTTGTTTACAGACATCTAGACACACCTCTCTTGTGTGGGAGAATTGCGAATTTATGAGATGTATACTAGAAGAGAAAATTCCTATCATGGGCGTAGCCAGACATCTTGTTAGGGGGGGGGGGGCAACCATTCGTTAAGACGAGAGGGCGGTTTGGAATTAATATACGGTATACATAGATTATTAATTATTTATTATTAATATTATTATTATTAATTATTTTCTTTATATAAGCTCATTTAAAAAAAAATTCACAATGGGAAAAAATATATTTGTATTTAATAGATAGAAAGTTTTCAGGACAAGCCAGGGGGGGGGCAATGGCCCCTCCCTGCCCCCATCTGGCTACGCCCATGCCTATCATATCTCCTAATTTAAATTTTAACAGGCAAATTAGGTCTTAATAAAAAAATTGACTTTTTGTCTCTTCTTTTTTCCCAGTTCAACCTTGGGTTCTTTTAAGCAAAAATATTTTTTTAGATTATAGAATTTAGATTTCGTGTAATGGTACAAATTCTCTTGATCGTCTATTTGAGATGAAATTTAAAGTGGATATAAAATAAAAATATAAATAGAATTTCGATATTTGTAATTTTAAACACTCAAAAGATATTTTTGGAGGAATGTTTATAATTTTATCATTCTTCAATCAAATTCTTGATTAATCGTGTCTCAAATACACGAGTCTTAATTTCTATTCAACACTTTATAAATGAATAATCAAGTATATTCCAACGTGAGACGAACAGGTATCAACGTCACTCGCATAATAAATGTGAAATGCACAATATCCAAGAGAAAAAATATCCTTTTTAATTTTTCTCTGAGTTTATGAAATGGAATAATGAAAAAGTATTGGTAATTTTTAAAAAATAATTTATAAATTAATTTAGTTTTAAAAAAAATTTATTCCCTCTGTAGAATCGAATTCATATTCGCTGACAACATGAGTTCCTTGGGTATATTTTTGTGATAAGTTCAAAATAAAAGCTGTGGGATCATAATAATGAGAAAAATTTTCCTCCTTAGAGAGAGAACTTTGTAAATTAAATTATACGCCTGTCATGTAGACCGTATCCGAAAAATATTTAATTTTAATTGATTCAAAGAATTTAATGAAAAATAATTATCGATAGTTATTAAAAAAAATATATATATATTCAGTCATGATTCTAAAGAAATTATTTTTTATGTTTGTGGCAAGATAATATTGAGAACCGCAAATGCATATTAACTCCTGATATATTGTATTGATAATTACTCAATAGAAGCAAGGAGAGACAAGGAGAAGCCGCGGAGCAATCAAGGCAATTAATATTAGCGAGGAGGAGCCAAAAGGCAAGAGGAGAGGGGGAATAATGACGGCGTTGCCGATGACGACATTGAGGAGTTCACGGCCAGAGGCACAAGATGGCAGCGAGTGCGCTGTTGCTTGAGAGATACCCGAGATAACCTCACTTGGATAGGGTACTGATTCATTTAGAGCTCCGGGTCGAAGAAAAGCACCAAACCCGAAAAAATTTCAAATTTTAAGCAAGTATGAAAATCATTGCAAGTGTTCATGGACCGGTTGCAAATCATTCCTTGAAGGTTCTACAAACCAATTAATTAAAATTAAAAAAATAAAATAAAAAGTAGCCTTGATAATTCATCTCCTGAATCCCCAGTGCAAACATACTAAAAGATATTTTATTAATCATAACAAAATAAGACACAATCAAGTAGCTTTAAACCAAGCCCGAAGATCTGTAGGCCAGTTGCATGCAGGCAAGGGCGGATCCAGAGGTGTTTCTCGGGGGGGGGGGGTAATCTGATGTGACTCGTCGCACAGAACACTATTTTTTCTTAATTTAGGTAATTTAAAGGCGCATTTTGTACTTGTTTGCCAGAATATAAATAAAAATCAAATTTTTAAGTATTAATTTTTAAAATTTTACATTAAAAATAAATATTTTTTCGAAAAAAGTTGTTTTTTTTTTAAATCTCGGGAGGGGTAATTACCCCCTTTACCCCCCCCCCTTGTATCCGCCCTTGCATGCAAGAATGTAAAAAAATATCAGTTCAATAATCAACATTTGTATGATTTATGCTAAAATCTCTGTTACCCCAATTATGACTTTCTTCCCGAGTTTGAAGATGTCCCATACCTGGACCGAAACCATAGCTGAGTACAATGGAAAAATGAAATAAACAAAAGCTAGGCTACATATTCTCCAGAGCCATAGGGTTCGGATAATCCGAGAGATAATTCCGCCTTCCCCCTCCCAAATAAATAAATTTTATAGGAAATAATTTTTTTTTTTTATAATTTCTAACACTTTAACACCATGTTTAAATTTTTGGTACAATTTAGCTGGTATCGAAATGCATGAGAGCCTCTGTCGTTTAAAATATACCATCTTAACTTTTGACATCGCAATGCGATTAGCTAATATCACAACACATTTAAGTAACATTGTGGATCTATAAAGGTTAGAACAAAAATCCAAAGGTCGCTAAATCAAATCTGGCTTGAAGGAGAAACTTTTTTTTCTGTGCAACTTTTTATGTTTATATTAATTTTTTCTACGATTTATTCCATTATAATGAATAATGAATTTTTTTTTACGATATTATTAATTAACCTTGAATTTTGTATAAGTTTATTATGTTTTGATTTGTAAATTTTTTGTGTAATGTTTTTTTATATTAATGTATTTTATTTTTGAAAATATAAAAAAAATAGATCTATCTATAGAAATAGGGACTAAATGGATTCTGAAAAAGACCTTAAATAAAATTGAAATATTGTTTGTTTATTATAACGATAACGTTTCAATTACCAAAAGTAAGAGAAAATTGTGTGCCGTGTGTGTGCCGTGCGGTCAATCACACCAGATTTTATAATATACTTATGGGATCATAAATATAAGTTTTTAATTTATATAATTTGAATCCATAAAAATGTATGAGAAAATATAGAATTTTTTTTTAGATATAAATAGGCATTAAAAATAAAATTAGAATAATAAATTAAAAAATCTCACCTAATATTGTTTAAAATATAAAATTAAATAGACTTGTAAAAGCGAATAAAAATAAATCTAAAAATACAAAACAAATATAAATCTCTGAAGATGAACAAATCGAACGACACCCAACCAACAACACATGAATGGGCGAGAAAGAGATAAAGTAGAGTGCTACTTTTGCACCGAGAAAGAGAACGAAAACACCATAGTTACTCTTATCCCCTCACTCTCATATGCAGAGGTTTCTAGAATCATCTCGAACAATTTTGATGAAAAAAAATTATCTTTTTATTCACACTCATGTTAAATTATTTAATTTATTATATTCAGATGAGAATACTTATAAAACGAAAAAGCAAATTCAAAATAATTAATAATAAAATAATTTTCATTCTATATTTAATTCATAGGAGTCTGTCTTTTTACGATTATGTGATAAAAATGAAAAGGATTAAAAAGGAAAATAAATACCTAGGAAAGTGAAGATAAGGTTGGAGGTCGGCGTTATTAAAATGGAAATAATCGTGGAGAAAAGACATCGTGGATCAGTTGTCGAGAATGCATCCTTGGGTGCTTGTTAATCAGGCGAGAGCGGAGAGGATTTCTTTTGGAAGCTTCTTTACATGTTGTTCACTGACCGTCGGGCTCATACTGAAGGTGGCGACGCCGGCAACTAGTGTGGAACAAGCGAAACAATAATGTCACGTGACATCAATGCTGCTCTGTTACTGGTCAAATAATCCAAGGCATTAATTTAAAAAAAAATCTGGTGTGACTGGTCGCACAGCATAGAACTTTCTCTTACCTTCGGTAATGAAAAGATGTGATCTGTGCTTGTCACACCAGATTTTTTGTGCCGACACATATATAGTTTCCACTGATATATAATTTTATATTAGAATTCAAGATGTAAAATTTATAAACGGGAAAATATTTATATTTTGTTTCCATGGCAAATACCATGTTTCATTTAACCGTCTTGTATAGTAATCTTGTTTAGTTAGACCACTACTCTTTTACTTCATAGGAATCATAGGAGAAATGGTTACCATGGTAACAACATATAAATATTTTCCCACGTTGATTTCTTAAATTCAAATGTATCGTACTGTCAGGTGCATATTGTTGTTGATATATAAACGTATAAATGAAAAATGAAATTTATTTTATCTTGGTCCTGAAGAAATATAGTCTCCAAAAGGTGGAATTCCAGATAAAAAAAAAAAAGAGAAGGCTATTAGAATTAGAATGACAACTAGATATAGAGAAACAATTTCAAAGGCTATCCTATCTAAAGAGAGGTCACCCATTTAATTATTCCCTTTCTTAATGTTGCTTAACTGTTTTATATGAAAACCACAATAATAAAATAATGTAAAATTTATTAATAGATATTATTAAATATTAGCCTACTTTCCTTCCATTTCATAATGAGGGAGTTATTGACCACGTGACCACTCCATTATTTATATTAATACGTTATTATGCAAAATTTTTTTTAGAAATTTCTTAAGAAATAAAATTGAGAGGAAAATTTGAAAGAAAAATATTTATTTATCTTATGATCTCTACCGGATCATAAAATTAAACAGGGGAATCCCCTTATGAATATTTTTGAAAGGTATTTACTAAGAAGAGCCCTCCCCCCCCCCAGATATTCAACTTTTAACAGTACAAAAATGTTTAAAAAACATTTTCTAAATAAAGGAAAAAATCAAGCTACTCACCGCAAGACCTATCACAATAATCGCATTATTAATCTGAATTCTCTATTAGTTTAAAAATAAACCCAGATAGGGAAAATAGGTATTTAAGGAAGGTCCGTTCAGAGGAAATATTTTTAATATTCTCTGCCCCTCTTTTAACTTCAATGTCCCAACAGGCCAAAAATAAAAAAAAACTTCAATTTCTACTAAAATATGCAAATTATTTTATTTTTATTTTCACTATCTAAGCTTACTTCTAAAATATTTTTAAAGGCCAAATTAGTTGCTATCTTTTGTTAATATTTATTTAAAATAAATACCTTTAAGGTGAATTCTGCTGGGAGGTGGGGGATAGCAGGTCACTCACATATCAAAACAATAACAAAATAGAAATAATAATTATACTCCTTTATCTTACAGTTTCAAGTCTCAACTAAACCTGTCGCACTATTTACGAAAAGTAAAAAATTAATGAAAAAAAAAAATAAATAAATAAATTGTTGCCTATTATTAAGGAGGAGTAGGAGTGGCCGTATTTTTTTGGTAATGTTACAATAATTTTAAATTTTTTTTAAATTTAAAATAGAATTTATTATTAGCTTATTATTATTAATCACATATTAATTAAGAAAAATTTAAAGTACGTTTACATGTTTTGTAATAAAAAAAACATCAAAATAGTCGAGCATTCTGCCGATAGGTGGCTGGACTAGTTTTCTTACGGCATTATCTGATCACTTATAAGCCTATATTTATAAGTTTTTATGCTGTTATAAATGATATATAATATATATTAATAATAAAATTTATAAACTCTTCATTATTAAAAGATAAAAAAATTAAACAAATATATATATAGAAAGTATTGGATTCATGTCAAAAATTCGATGTCTAGATTTTGATGGATATGCACGTTTTGAGGTCCCCTGAGTCCAAAAAAGTGGTTTTTGCAACATGTCTGTCTTTATGCCTTTGTGTGTGTATTCAATTTAAAGCACGAAAGAATTGAGCTTGGTGGTTGAAATTTTATTTTCAAAATAGGCTCCAACCTGAGGTGTAAAAATAAGCTTTTGAACGAAATCAGTCAAAATGAACTAGTACTTTACTGATGTACTTTTTGAGTTTTTTTCGATTTTCTCAAAATTCGCCCCAACGATTTTGATTAAAATTCAAAAATCAATTATTTTTTAGATGTTCTTTAAAATTTATATTCTCATTTTGCCCTTGAAATCTTTTGAAGCACACTTTACTCTTGTACTTCATATGAAAGATAGGAGAAATAATTGCCATGGTAACAAAATATTTTCCATGTTTATAAATTTTACATATTGAATTCAAATATATTGGAGTAAATTAAATATAGCTCGACACAAAAAACATGATGTGACAAACACAGCAACACCAGATTTTTTAAGATATTAATGTTGCCAAATTAACTATCTCTAGATGCCAGGAGGCCTGGAAAGAGAGAAAAGCACAGCCACCAGGATCGTTGCTGCCAGTGGCATTAATTATATTATTAAATATTGTATCAATCCCTAATGGCATCTTCAGCCGAAAAGGAGGATTAAAAAAAAATAAAAACTACCTCTAAACGCGTGGGGTTCGCGAGTTGTTAAATACAGAAATAATAAGAAAATTAATACAAAATCGAATTCTAAAAAATAGTAATTATTTTTTTAGGGACTGACTAATTGGGGAAGCTGATCTCGATGGCCTTGAGATGAACAAGTACCACAACCGGTACCAGAATCTCCTCGCCTGCTTTTGATTCCGGACTCTCTCTTTTTTCTAATTTTTCTAATTTTTTTTTTTAACATCATCCCGACATATAGACAGACAGCTCTCTCTCTCTCTCTCTTTTCCTCTTTCATGCAAAAATAACATTCTTGACCATGAAATGTTTGATTTGATAGCAGTAAGCATAACCTTGAATAACTAAAAGACTATATAATTGAGACTAGTCTAAAAATCAAATTCTTGCCTGAAAACCTTATTTGATTAGAGTAATTAGAAGATAAATGTGATAACGAAGAGGTGATATGTCCATCATTTGATTTTTATCTTACCATGTTAGAGTATTTTTTTTATAAATAAAAAAAAATTAAATTAAATTAAAGGCCCAGGGGTATAAGAATGGTGAAAATGCCCTTGGAACATATTTCAATGATACATAGGGGTTTGTAGGTACTAATAAAATAATAAGATGCTCAAAGTTTCAGTCGCTATCTCAAATGGTTTTGAGAAAAACCAAAATATGTAAAAATCAGAAAAACATTTTTTTCTCAGGAACGGCTGAATCGATTGATTTGAATTTTTGATATGTTTTGGGGGCTGATGGTACCTTCTAGGGGAAAAATCAAGACCTATATCGGATCATGACATCCTTGAAAAAAATGGCTTTTTTGTTTAATTTTAATTTTTAACCATGATACAATTTTGGCACAAAAATGAAACAATTTTTTTGAAATCCTCATTCAATTTCCTGTAAGTTCATAAGTTCATAAATTCATAAAAAAAGGTACGCCATAGTAGAAAAAAATAAAAACCATTTATTACTCAAATATTGACTTTATATGTTTTGTGCTTTAATCTTGTTTTTTATTGCTTAAGCTTACACATATATTTTCATTTTATTCAAAATAACCAGTTTATATTCATAACATCAACATTTTTTGCCTAAATCAAAAGTTAAAATTTTTAAATATCTATAATCATTAACTATAATGCTATAAGATAAAAACAGATTTTGAATTAATGAATAATAAAAATAAAAACTAATATCAAAAAGATAAATCTTTCAACAATAAAAAATGCAGAATCACGTTTAATCAGTCTTCGTCACTGTCTTCTTCAATCACAGGTGAAACGTTGTCTTTATCAAATAATTTGCTCAATGTTTCAGCGGGCCTCAGATTTTTTGTCAAATATCTTCCGTATGACAAATAATAAACAATGGCAGCAACGTGAGAGCAACATCCAATTGTTCTAAGACCATTCGCACACTCACAGCTATGTCTTAATACGCCTTTAGGTCCATTAGCATTTTTTTTTATATTCAATAAAACATCTATACACTTTGTTATTAATATGGCGAGAGTGTACTTGAGCTTTAAGTATGTTAGTATGGTCTTTTACATATTGGATAGTAATTTCAGGGGCGTATATAGAAATTTTTTTAGAGGGGTCCTGAACTCAAAAATTTTTCTGCTGAAAATTTTTTTTTTAAGAAACTAAATTTTTTTTCACATGAAATTTTTTGCGGAACATTTTTTCTTTTGAGGAACCAAAGCTTTCCATCCTGCGAAAAAATGTGTTGCGCTGATGTCTGTATATCCCTATATATGTATATGTGTTTGGGAAATTTCGGGGGGGGGGTCCGGGCCCCCTCGCCACCCCCCTTATATACGCCGCCTGACTAATTTATATAGTAGATTTATCTTTTTGATATTAGTTTTTATTTTTATTATTCATTAATCATTATCTGTTTCTATCTTATAGCATTATAGTTAATGATTATAGATATTTAAAAATTTTAACTTTTGATTTAGGCAAAAAATGTTGATGTTATGAATATAAACTGGTTATTTTGAATAAAATGAAAATATATGTGTAAGCTTAAGCAATAAAAAACAAGATTAAAGCCAAAACATATAAAGTCAATATTTGAGTAATAAATGGTTTTTATTTTTTTCTACTATGGCGTACCTTTTTTTATGAATTTATGAACTTATGAACTTACAGGAAATTGAATGAGGATTTCAAAAAAATTGTTTCATTTTTGTGCCAAAATTGTATCATGGTTAAAAATTAAAATTAAACAAAAAACGCCATTTTTTTCAAGGATGTCATGATCCGATATAGGTCTTGATTTTCCCCTAGAAGGTACCATCAGCCCCAAAACATATCAAAAATTCAAATCAATCGATTCAGCCGTTCCTGAGAAAAAAATGTTTTTCTGATTTTTACATATTTTGGTTTTTCTCAAAAACCATTTGAGATAGCGATCTGAAACTTTCAGCATCTTATTATTTTATTAGTACCTACAAATCCCCTATGTATCATTGAAATATGTTCCAAGGGCATTTTCACCATTCTTATACCCCTAGGGCCTTTACTTTAATCATTAATTCTATCATTGATAAACGAAGTAGTCTGGAATTAGACAAGAATCGTTCTTATTTTCTATATTCTAGTATGTATGCACAAGATCGAGGCTGAACATATTGGACCCAATTGGTAAAAATATACAGGGCTGGATAGACATATGGACGATGTTATGCACATAGGAACCAAGCGCCATTAACCTAAATCTGAGATAAGGGGCATTTCATTTGCACAATTGTAAACAAAACCAATGGTAATGATTTTTTTTCTTGTTTTAACCAAACAAATCTGGTGTGACTGGTCCCACAGCACACAACTTTCTATTATTCTATTGCAATAGAAAGTTATGTACTGTGCTTATCACACAAGATTTTATTGTATCGACATATATTTAGTTTCCATCGGTACACATGTATAAATTTCAAGATGTAAAATTTACTAACATGGGAAAATATTTTGTTACCATGGCAATTATTTCTCCTATCTTTCATATGAAGTACAAGAGTAAAGTGTGCTTCAAATGATTTCTAGGGCAAAATGTAAGTATACATTTTAAAGAGCATCTAAAAAATAAGTGATTTTTGAATTTTATCAAAATCGTTTGAGCTAATTTTGAGAAAATCAAAAAAAAACTGAAAAAGTACATCCGTAAAGTACTAGAACTCTTTGGCCGATTTTGTTCAAAAACTTCGTGACACGTCTCAGGGGGGGGGGGGTACCTCACTAATATAAAATTTCAACCTCAAAGCTCTTTTGGTTCTTGAGATATTTTGTTCAAACACACACACAATTTTTTTGGATTCAGGGGACCTCAAAACGTGTATGTATATCCACCAAAATCTCGATTTCGAATTTTTAACATGAATCCAATACTTTCTCTCTGTATATACTGTATTTTACATATATAGGCAGAGGCGTACCGAGGCAGTTGGGGGCCTGGGGCGGCACTAGAAGAGGGGGCCTTATATTGAATTTTTTTTTTTGGGGGGGGGTGCTCATCTTTAAATATCCCTCTCCTCCATACACAAAAAGTATTTTTAAAATACCGTATATCCCTGAACCCCAAGGGCCCCGGGGCCTCTCAAAGGAGTGCAGAGAGTGCAGACACGCTTCTTCTATGATCTAGTGACTGTAGGGATGCAGTAAGGGTAGAATCACCTATCAGCCTATTTTACTTGAGCCCTGAGGGCCCCGGGGCCTCTCAAAGAGAAATTTTTATTAAATTTTGTTTTTACTTGAGCCCTGAGGGCCCCGAGGCCTCTCAAAGGGAAATTTTTATTAAATTTTGTTTTTACTTGAGCCCCAAGGGCCCCGAGGCCTCTCAAAGAGAAATTTTTATTAAATTTTGTTTTTACTTGAGCCCTGAGGGCCCCGGGGCCTCTCAAAGGGAAATTTTTATTAAATTTTGTTTTTACTTGAGCCCCAAGGGCCCCGAGGCCTCTCAAAGAGAAATTTTTATTAAATTTTGTTTTTACTTGAGCCCTGAGGGCCCCGGGGCCTCTCAAAGGGAAATTTTTATTAAATTTTGTTTTTACTTGAGCCCCAAGGGCCCCGAGGCCTCTCAAAGAGAAATTTTTATTAAATTTTGTTTTTACTTGAGCCCTGAGGGCCCCGGGGCCTCTCAAAGGGAAATTTTTATTAAATTTTGTTTTTACTTGAGCCCTGAGGGCCCCGGGGCCTCTCAAAGAGAAATTTTCATTAAATTTTGTTTTTATTTGAGCCCTGAGGGCCCCGGGGCTTCTCAAAGGGAAATTTTTATTAAATTTTGTTTTTACTTGAGCCCCAAGGGCCCCGGGGCCTCTCAAAGAGAAATTTTCATTAAATTTTCTTTTTTTTATCTAAATTTTCCCATTTTTACTTGAGCCCTGAGGGCCCCGGGGCCTCTCAAAGGGAAATTTTCATTAAATTTTGTTTTTATTTGAGCCCTGAGGGCCCCGGGGCTTCTCAAAGGGAAATTTTTATTAAATTTTGTTTTTACTTGAGCCCCAAGGGCCCCGGGGCCTCTCAAAGGGAAATTTTCATTAAATTTTGTTTTTACTTGAGCCCTGAGGGCCCCGAGGCCTCTCAAAGGGAAATTTTTATTAAATTTTGTTTTTACTTGAGCCCCAAGGGCCCCGAGGCCTCTCAAAGAGAAATTTTTATTAAATTTTGTTTTTACTTGAGCCCTGAGGGCCCCGGGGCCTCTCAAAGGGAAATTTTTATTAAATTTTGTTTTTACTTGAGCCCTGAGGGCCCCGGGGCCTCTCAAAGAGAAATTTTCATTAAATTTTGTTTTTATTTGAGCCCTGAGGGCCCCGGGGCCTCTCAAAGGGAAATTTTTATTAAATTTTGTTTTTACTTGAGCCCCAAGGGCCCCGGGGCCTCTCAAAGAGAAATTTTCATTAAATTTTCTTTTTTATCTAAATTTCCCATTTTTACTTGAGCCCCGAGGGCCCCGGGGCCTCTCAAAGGGAAATTTTCATTAAATTTTGTTTTTACTTGAGCCCTGAGGGCCCCGGGGCCTCTCAAAGGGAAATTTTATTAAATTTTGTTTTTACTTGAGCCCAAGGGCCCCGAGGCCTCTCAAGAGAAATTTTATTAAATTTTGTTTTTATTGAGCCGAGGGCCCCGGGCTCTCAAAGGGAAATTTTTATTAAATTTTGTTTATTGAGCCCAGGGCCCCGCTCTCAAAGAGAAATTTTCATTAAATTTTGTTTTTACTTGAGCCCTGAGGGCCCCGGGGCTTCTCAAAGGGAAATTTTTATTAAATTTTGTTTTTACTTGAGCCCCAAGGGCCCCGGGGCCTCTCAAAGAGAAATTTTCATTAAATTTTCTTTTTTTTTATCTAAATTTTCCCATTTTTACTTGAGCCCTGAGGGCCCCGGGGCCTCTCAAAGGGAAATTTTCATTAAATTTTGTTTTTATTTGAGCCCTGAGGGCCCCGGGGCTTCTCAAAGGGAAATTTTTATTAAATTTTGTTTTTACTTGAGCCCCAAGGGCCCCGGGGCCTCTCAAAGAGAAATTTTCATTAAATTTTCTTTTTTTTATCTAAATTTTCCCATTTTTACTTGAGCCCTGAGGGCCCCGGGGCCTCTCAAAGGGAAATTTTCATTAAATTTTGTTTTTATTTGAGCCCTGAGGGCCCCAGGGCCTCTCAAAGGGAAATTTTTATTAAATTTTCTTTTTTTTATCTAAATTTTCCCATTTATACTTGAGCCCTGAAGGCCCCGGGGCCTTTCAAAGAGAAATTTTCATTAAATTTGGTTTTTACTTGTGCCCCAAGGGCCCCGGGGCCTCTCAAAGGGAAATTTTTATTAAATTTTCTTTTTTTATCTAAATTTTCCCATTTTTACTTGAGCCCTGAGGGCCCCGGGGCCTTTCAAAGAGAAATTTTCATTAAATTTGGTTTTTACTTGTGCCCCAAGGGCCCCGGGGCCTCTCAAAGGGAAATTTTTATTAAATTTTCTTTTTTTTTATCTAAATTTTCCCATTTTTACTTGAGCCCCGGGGCCTCTCAAAGAGAAATTTTCATTAAATTTTTTTTTTATAAATATATGGGGGCCTATGCCGGCTCGGGGCCTGGGGCGGACCGCCCCCCTCGCCCCCCCTCGGTACGCCACTGTATATAGGTAAGAGAAGGTAAAAAGTGCACAGAGTAATAATGTTGTGATTTAAATAAAGAGGTAGTTCCTCTTTATCCTACAAGATGGCGGCCTTATCTCAATATTGTTCATAATGGCGCTTGGTTTCTTTATGCTTAACAGTGTCCATATATCCAAAAGATTGGTAGTATTTTCCAAACTGGAGCAGAGTTCCTAGGCTCTTGGGCTCATGAAATAAGAATATTTTCTTTAACAAGTTTTTCTGTTTTAAAGCCCATATAATTAATTTTTACTTTCTCTTACCTCTATATATGTTAATATATATAGAGAGAAAGTATTGGATTTATGTCAAAAATTTGATGGATATTCATGTTTTGAGGTCCCCTGAATCCAAAAAAGTGGTTTTGGCAACATGGTCTGTTTGTCTGTGTTCAATTTTAAGCTTGAAGGAATTGAGCTACGAAGTTAAAATTTCATATTTAAATTAGGCACCCCCCTAGAGCGTTAAAATAAGCTTTTAAACAAAACTCGTCAAAAAGTACTAGTACTTTGCTGATGTACTTTTTCAGTGTTTTTCGATTTTCTCAAAATACTCTTCAACGATTTTGTTTAAAATTCAAAAATCAATTATTTTTTTTGATGCTCTTTAAAATGTATATTCTCATTTTGGCAATGAAATCTTATGAAACACACTTTACGCTTGTACTTCATAGGCAAGATAGGAGAAATACCATGGTAACAAAATACTTTCGATTACCGAAGGTAAGAGAAAGTTGTGTGCTGTGCGACCAGTCACATCAGATTTTTTAATTTGTCCCTTCAAGCTAAAGGACACTGAGTAAAGAAATACCAAAATTTTGTAAAACACCCAGGGCAAGCGAGAAACAGAAAGGTATTCCACTTATATCTTGACATCTGCAATAATATATTATGTATCCCAGTATATTTAGGACCCATGTTTTAAGTAAAATACCAATCATTTTTTATTTTTTAATTATATTTAAGGCCTTTTCAGGCAGAGAAGTTCATTTAGACCCCGTCCCTATTTCTTTCAATTGAATGGCATCCAATTCAATTGGTATAAATTTTTATCACGTGAGACGTGACGTGATCCCCTGACCCAATCACTTAATTTTAATCTAATTTATTATTTATGCATTTCATAAAATCACTCTAATATTTTGATTTTGATCCTGTCATAAGGAAGTTGGAGAAAAATATTGGGTGTAAATTGTTTTCCTGTGTTTATATTTGTTTATATTTTTGAAATAAGGGGAAGAAGAGTCAGTCAGCTATAAAGAATTAAATAAAGTTTTTATAGGAGCCGCAGCGAATTAACAATCACTATAAAGGGTAAAGGGCCCTCGACATCTATAAGTTGTAAAAATATTTATTTATAGCTTTGTCTCAGATTAATTTTAAAAATAATAATTAGCTATCAGATATTTTGATCTTCATTGAAAAGGTTTTAGCACTTATCAGTTTTTGTGATTAATTTGATATATTAAATTAGTTGAGTAGACAAAATTCTTGATTAGTAGGGGGGGGGGGAGGAATTTGAACATGCTAGTGCAATTCTACGTTTTAGGAATAAAATGAAGAGGAAATTAAATGGGGAAAATAATCATTCTATTGATCATTTTAAATTAAAATAATTTAAAATTTTTATTTATCATTTAAATCAACTAATACAAAAAATATTTAAAAAAAAAATATTTGGATGAAAACTCGTTGTTTATCGCACTCGACTTTCTTTTACAAGCTCCTTCAGGGTCACCATGTGAGTTCGGATCAGTCAGATGGCGGCTTTCTTCACTCCGGCCCCAAAAAAAAGAAAAATAATAATATTTAATATTTATTATTAAAAATTTCAAGAATTTATTAATAAATATTTATATACATAGGTTCTTATATTTAGAATTTTGATGGATGATAAAATTAAGTAAAGAAAGAAAAAAAAATTTTTGAAGAAAGTTATACATCGAATGGAAGAATTTTTTATAAACTTAATAAATAATCTAAATATATTTTAGCCGGCAGCTTTTTGGAGTGAAGAATGCCGCCATCAGGATCATTGCAGCTAAGAAAAGCTCGAATTTCTGTGGAAAACAGTTTGTACAATAGAATAATCAGTTACTATGACATATAGATTAAAATAAAAATAAATTTTGTAAAGACAAATGAAAAATCATGTCCAGTTATTTTTTAATTTGATTATTAAAGTCGATTACGCCCCAAGATCTCTAACACATTATAGCTAATTAAAATAGCAATATTTTTAGTATAAACTGTACAGTGAATTTCAATGAAGATCAAAGCATATTCATGTATATTCTGAATTTTTTTTTAATGGATGAAAGTTTTTTATGAATTATCTTATTTATATACCTACTATTACAGATATTGGATACAGGAAACAAAAGTTTTTAGTATAAGTATAATATTATTTATTTAAATATTTATGTTACTTTCTCGAAATAAAAAAGAAATATAAATAGAAGAAAAATTTAGCGAAAAGAAATTCATATCCCCACTTATAATTCTGTATGAATAAGTTTGTGTGTAGGGTATATACTAGATTAAATCCCTTTATTAAGCTCATTTTGAGCTCGAAGGTTAATTCGACTTTAAGTGAAAAATATTTCAAGCATATAATAGAGACGTTTACGAGAGAAATAAAAAAGAGCATTCAAAAGTAAAATAAGTCCAAAACAATTTTGGAGTGGTTAACTTTTGGGAAATTTCCTAAAAAATGTGAATAGAAAAATGTTTAAAAATCTAAAAAAGTAACATCAATATCCGCGCAACTAGCCAAGAAATAAGAATAAATTTCTCATTAATGTTGTTCGGACATTAAGACATTTATAAAGATTAAAAGCGAATTTTTTAATAAGTTATTAATCACTATCACATACTTATAAAATAATTTTCTGAAGCAGATCTGATGAAGAGTCACACCAGATTTTTTGTGTCGACGTGTATTTAGTTTCCGACGACAGTACGGTACATTCTATTTTCAAGGTGTAAAATTTATTAGTATGGAAAATATTTACATTTTGTTACCATGGCAACCATTTCTCCTATCTTTTCTATGAAGTACAAGAGTAAAGTGGTCTTCAGAAGATTTCAATGGCAAAATGAGAATATACATATTATTGAGAATCTAAAAAATAATTGATTTTTGAATTTTAATCAATAAATCGAAAAAAAAAAAACTGAAAAAGTGCATCAGTAAAGTACTAAGTACTCTTTGGCCGATTTTGTTCAAAAGCTTCGTGTCACGTCCCAAGGGTAGGGCTGGACGGTAATGGATTTTCATTACCGACCTCGATAATGAAAAAAAACCGGTTTTTCTCGAAAGTCGGTAAAAATTTTTTACCGCCCGCGGAACAGAAATTTGCCGCCGCGAACCAAAGTTGGCCGCGCGGCACAGAAATTTGTGCGCGGAACCAAAGTCTGCCGCCGCGGCACATTTTTTCCCGCGGAACCAAAATTTTTCCCCGTCCGAAAAAATATTTTACCTTTTTTTAGAGACGCCAATTTTTCCTGCCGTTCGCGGCACAGAAATTTCTCGCCGCGGCACATTTTTGTTTTTCGCGGAACCAAAATTTTTTGCCGCCGCGGAACACTTTTTTCGCGGGACAAAAATTTTTTACCGTCCGAAAAAATAAGTTTTTACCGACTTTCGAAAAAAAACCGGTTTTTACCGAATTAGAGGTTCGTTACCGCGTTTTCGGTAAAAAATTTTACCGGTTTTACCGGTAAACCGGTTTACCGTCCAGCCCACCCAAGGGGGTGCCTAACTTAAATATAAAATTTCAACTTCCTAGCTCTTTTCGTTCTTGAGATATTTTGTTCACAGACACACACACAGACAGACAGACAGACAGACAGACCATGTCGCAAAAACCACTTTTTTGGATTCAGGGGACATCAAATCGTGTATATTTATCAAAATCTCGACATTAACTATCTGAATGTTGTACGTATTAAAAATTTTGATTAATTTCTAGAAAAGGTTTATCCTAAAATAAATAAATGAATGATTTGTTTACAAATTTTAATTTAAACAATTTTTTCCTAAAGAAAATAAGTAAAGCAAATATAAATAAACATTTGTAAAATTATATAATTTAGTTTTCATAAATGTTGACCAATATTTTTGTTTTTGTCATAAAAATGTTTTTAATGTTGTTTTAATCGTATTGTATTGTGAATGTAGATTAAAACAAAAAGAGGGGACATCTGGACCAGAGCCAGATGGAGCATTTGTTTTGTGGGTGGGAATAAACAGGAGGTCCAGGTGGGAGTGTCTGCGAATTCGAAGGTGGTGGGGAGCGCGTCAGTCATCATCTGGAGCAGGTGAGCGTGACAGCATCTCTCTGGTCCAGAAGCTGCTGAAACTGTCGGTGACGGAAATACCTATTCTCATAATTAAAATAATATATTCCTCTTCTCTAAAGAGTTAAAAAATAGGCCTGTTCGTTATTTCGAGAAATGAATCGTTTGATCTTCTAAGATTATGATGATAATTTTATAAGAAAAAGGTTTTTTTTTTCATTTACCCTACTAATAGGCCTAGTATAGATAAATTTAAAAAAAAATAAATATTAGTAATTTTTTTTTTTTTTTAATTAATTTAAGGTCATTTCGGCATCGGAGGCCATTTAGACCCCGGCTCTATTTATTTAAATCTATTGCTAGCCAATTAAATTGAAATAATAAGTTGCCGAAAAGACTGTGTGAATGTGTGTGTGAGTGTGAGTGTGAATGAGAAAAAAGTGTGAATGTTTAAAAAAAAAAAAAAAAAAAATTGAAATAAATTTGTGTTGCATGAGGCGGGATGACCCCTAGTACAAGAGGCGGATACTCTACCACTGTACCGGCCCAAAGACAAATCTTAGTAAATTATCAAAAAAAAGACGTAAGGAGCAAATATTCAAAAATAAATTTTCTTTATTTAATTATCCACTTTCGGCTACATAGGCTATTTATAAATGTTATATATCTATATACTCGGTATATAAAAATGAAATGGGAAAAACATATGAATTTTCGAATAAATTCTATAGAAATCCACAATTTTAATGAATCTATTTGAAATTAAGTTCACATATAGTACATGGACCAGGGAGTAAAGTATAATAGTAATAATTTGAATCTCTTAAATATTTTGGAAAACAAATTGTAAACACATTTCTTAAATATGGGAACACAATGATAAGTGGGCTTGGAAATTAGAGAGGCAGTTAGTTGCTCTGTGAGTCAGCCTTCCAGGTATACGACATGGGGCTGTGGGAGGAGCTAAGCAGCAGTTGAAAAAAGTAGCGAGCACGCATACAATTGACGCTGCAAACCTTCATAAATAGACCTTTTTGTGCCCAGTCGGTAACCTCGCTTGAATTCAAGATCCTTCCTTAACATCTGCCCCCTGGCTAGGCGAAAAGCACCCCGAAGGCGGGTTTTGCGACTAGTACTAAATATATTTTAAATTCAGTGTCATTAGCTTCCTACGGGAGTTCAATAGTCTTGTTTCTCGCAAAGTTTTTATAAAGTCCAAGACCCCAAGAGAACTAGAGGTACGATTTCAGAATGTGCTTTTATTTACTAGTAATGTTCAAAATAAGGAAATTAATTAAAATATAATATTGTTATGTTGTGTTAAATACAGTAGAAGCCATCTATTGGTAATGCCTAGACCCAGTGGCAGATTTAGGCAATAGGAAGATTGAGGCATTTGCAGATTTGCCTAAATATTTATACCCCGCGAGGTTCGAAGCGACAGCCTGTGGACAACCTGCCACTGGTTGGACAATGCTATTTTCATAGGTTCAAATTACCTATTTTGAAACGAATGTTATGTTTTTTATTATAATAAAATTTAGATATGTACTTTAGTAGATAAAAAGTTTAATTTATTCGTTCCGAAAATTTTCCCAATCTAATCGAATGAGGATTTCTTATTCTTTTCTCTCTTATATATATATATATTTTTTTTTTACTTATTTTTTATTGATAAGGCCTATTTATTTTCAAATGGATTGGCTGATAAAAAGGACCGTGACCCAGCGACCCAGCCTCCAGCCATGCTTCCATTTTGTTTTATTTATTCCAATCATTAATATTAATTAATTTTTTGATTTCTTACGTCATTTAAAAAATAATATCTTTAAGTAATCTCTTACTTTTATGATTCATTTGAATATTTACAATATATGAGAGTTATATATTTTATTATTTATTTATAGTATAAAGAGATTTATTTATATAAAAAGGAATTTTCACGGGGCCCTAAAAACAAAAATATTCAATCAAAATTCATCTTACAAGTCTATCGCTTTTAAAATGTCGAAGGAAGTTCAACTTGTCTACTTTTAAGTCAAATAAATAATATATATTGAATTTTAATTTTTTCTAATTAAGTTTTTAAAGAAAAATTATATTTCCTCTTTCTCGATAGCGTTCGGTAGCTAAAATATTGTAAAATACCTGGTATATGTATTCTACAGTAGCGCTTCTTAAACTTTTTGAAGTCGGGCCCCCTTGGAACCCTAGTAAATATCTCACGGCCCCCTATATTTTTTTAAATTCAGATTGGTTAAAAACAATTTATAATTTTGAATATCATATACGCATACATTTACTTATCAATACATGCATTTACTAATGTTAGCAGTAAAAGCGTGAAAAAAAAACACGGTTATTAGGTTTTGATTAATGAGTGTGTTGTTACATTTGGGACTCTTAGCGGCCCCCCCTGAGGGTAATCCATGAGCCCCTAGGGGGCCGGGGACCAATACTTTAAGCTCTACAGTATAACCACCCCTAAGTGACCTCACCAGCCGAGATGAAAAATTAAAACAAAATCTCTTTTTAAAGAATTGTTTGAGTTAAAACTCTAATAAAATAATTATTTTTTTAGGGCGTTTCGAAATGTTTTATTTACTTACCATCATCAGTCATTGTAAAGAATTTCTGTCATGGAGGAAGGACATATAGGCCTATAGATTTGTCCATGGTGTTTATAGGTTGTTGGTATATTGTTACAATTTTTATATATTATATATACAAAATAAAAAGAATTATAAAGGCCTACTGTAAAGTGTTACAATATGCCAACAACGTATAAACACTTTTGACAAATACGGTAGATCTGTCGTTGATCCATGACAGAAATTCTTTACAAGGCTGTTAATGGCAAATAAAAGATGTAAATATTTTTTTTTATTAGAAGTTAGATCCGCCTTTCATCTATCTAATCAGCCACTGACAATGTATAAAATAAATTTAAGGACTATACTACGGGATAAAAATAAAATAATTTAAAATAAATAGTAAAAAAAAAAAAAGAAAAATAATAATGAAATAGTAATATTAATAGAATCTTCACTCATATTTTTGACTTTAATCATCTCGTCATGATAACTCCTGATATACACCAAGGCTTATGATAAATTAGCGAAATATAATATAAACATTTTTTTTTTTTTTTAGTTTATCAGATGCTTTTGATAAAACCAATGATTTGCTAATAATTTTGACTAATTTAATAAAAATTAGAATAAACAACTTAAGAAAAAAAAAATTAATATCAGAAGTTTTGAAGCTTTGTATTAGCTATAAAGTTCTATTTTTTTTGCCTAAAAAAATAGTTTAAGCAGACGAACTTTTTCAGACTAGATATTTAAGCTATAGAATACAAATTATATTTCATATAGGGTAAGAGAAAGTAAAATATAATAATTTATTTTAGCTAAAAAAAACATATAAAAACAAAATTATTTATAAATACCCTAAAATAATCTTAAATTTTTCAAATTTTTTAAAAAAATTTCTTGGAAGCCCGCCCCCCCCTCCATCAAAAATTTCTGGCTACGCCTATCTGATAACACTTCCAAGAATTACAAATATTAATAGTAAGTAATTGAAAAAAAAAAAATAATCAAACTTCGTAGGCTACTAGATATAAACTATGGTATAAACTAGAATAATAACGCAACAGAACTAAAGTAGTAAAAACGGAAATATTCATTTTTCAAATTTTTCTACACAACAATCAATAATAGATTTTAGGCAGCGAGTCACTGAGGGAAGACCTTAAATAACATACCATAAATAAGAGAATTCCTGCTATCTACAGTATTAATATTTTTTTTTTTTTTTAATTTATTTAAGGTCTTTTTCGGCATCTGAGGCCATTTAGACCCCATCCCTATTTATTCCAAAATGAATATAGGCCTACAGTATTAATATTTATTTTAGTTGATTGTATCGGAAAGGAACCTCTTTGATGTTGAAATGAATTTTGTTGCTATTTCAGATAAATTTTATTTTATAAATTTAATGACTAACTCAAGAACTTTTTTTTTTTTTAATTATAGTTGTCATCGGTAATACTCTCAAGAAACGACACTGTACAATATATTTATCTAATGGGTCGTAGCTTCCAAACAATATAGTAGCTTTACTCTATCTCAAATTTTATTCAACCCTTTGTTTGACAATAATTGCTAAATAATTTTGAAATTTACAGGTTCTGGGGGGTTGGGGGGGGGGGGGGGGGGGGGGGTTGGTTCTTTGGTTACTTTCTTCAAAAGAACTAAAATATAAAGTAGATTAATGGAATTAACTATTAAAAATTAAAAGATGATTTATCTTTCTTTAGATTCATAAATTCGATTAAGAAAATTTTGTTCCATTTTAATAATTATATTACACTTCCGGAAAAAATAAAACTTTTTTTTTTATTTTTTTAATTTATATACAGAATAAATTTAAAAATCAAAGTGGAAAAATAAATGAATAAATTTTCTTTATGAGATATTAACTATTTTATGTGAGGCGCTATAATACATAAGTGTTTTCGTTAATTCGTAAAGTTAAAGAACGTCTCGTTTTATAGAAAAAGTAGAGAATTCTTGCTAATTTTTTTCTGAGATATTTGCTTGGCTTTGAGATGCTAAAACCATGAACCTAAAAATATCTTCTCTCTCTCTCTTGTTCATCATCACAAAAACAAGCAAATAGGCATATGATCTCAACCGAGTGAGAGAGAGAGAGAGAGATTGGGAGTCTTATCACTCCAGGAGAGATAATCTGCCTGCAGACACAAACGTGTAATTAAAGGGAATGCGTGTAAATGAATCCGGAGGAAAAATAACTTTAATAAGGAAAAAAATGACCATGACTGACCAGTTTTTATAATTGATAAAGTAAATAACGCGTTTTATTTAGATAAATACATGCGGATATTGAAAATAATATTTATTGCTGTCTAATCTAATATGAGGATGAATTTATTCATTTATATTCAGTATATATTTATATTTAGTTTGAAATTATCAAAAGGCATAAAATAAAATCTATTATCTCTAGGAATTTGTCCATGTCAAACATTTTGGCGAATTGGACTGACTCCACCTCAACACACTGAAAATTGCGAGAATTAGGGTCATTGTGATGCGATGCCACCCAATCTGACCTAGAGTGCGCCTTGCTTAGAAAATCATCAATAGAAAAAAAAACTATTAATTGGAAAATAAGTTTCCGCTAGAATTTAATGAACCTTAATTATATTGCATCCTCCTAAAAAAAAGCTAAGCAATCATTGCCCCCACCTTGTAGTCTAATAATAGGTTTGACATTGTCAATATTTTTCAACTATAGAACAAGGAGACTTATGTTAGAAATAATTCACTATCCTAATTAAAATTTATTTAAAATTTTCTTTTTTTTTTTCTTTGGTTTTCACTAACAGTAAGTAAAATATTTTAAATCAGGATCTGAAATAGAGAGGTAAACGCCTCAGTGCCAGAGATAATTGGCTTTTCTTTAGAATAAGACCCCACTTCTCTCAATCTGGTGTAAAAAATAGTTGGAAAGGAGATAGATCTTTTCACCCCAAATAAAATATATATTTATTTTATTAAAATCTATTAGATCTCAGACCGTCAGCTTTCGGCTACTCTGCTGTAAGCCTTCCTCAGTGAGGGCTGGAACTATAAGGTGAGTATTATATTCGCATTTAGATCCATTACATTAAAAAATCTGAGAGTCATATTAATAAATAATGTCATGTACACAAGGGCACAAGGGGACCTGGGCACTGGTCAAAAGTGGTTAAAACCGTCCAACTTTACTTCCTCTTATCTAAATATTACATTTCAAGGGTTCTTATGTGTTATCTAAAACTAAATATATCCTGGTGCAAAAAAGTGCTACAGTAAAGTACTAGTACTTTTTGGCGGTTTTTGTTTAAAAGCTTATTTTCACCCTCCAGGGAGGGGGGGGTGTCTAACTTAAACATAAAATTCAGTAGTTGCTTGTAGCTGGGAATCGTAGATGAGAGCGAATAAGGAGAAAAAACAGCTTTGTTTTCTCTCACTATTTCAATTTATTGAAATATTTCGGCTCCTATACAGAGGATTCAGGATATTGTGAATTTAAATAAATGTATTACTAAATTACAGATATGACTGAGGAGGGAATATTTTAAAAAGAAGAGGGAGAAACAGAAGCTGGTTTTTTTTCTCCTTATCGTTGTTAAATATAAAATTTTAGTCTCATAGCTCAATTCTTTCATGCTTAAAATTGAACACAGACAGACAGAGAGACCATGTCGCGAAAACCACTATTTTGGATTCAGGGGACCTGTGCATCCATCAAAATCTCGACATCGAATTTTTGACATGAATCCAATACTTACTCTCTATATATATTGACATATATAGAGGTAAGAGAAAGTAAAATATTGTGGAAAGGAGAGTATCACCACTACCGTAACGTTTTGTTTTTTCCCCCCCCCCCCCCCCCGCCGGCGCGCCCCCCCCCATTAAAAATTTTTTTTTTTTATTTTTTTTTTTCTTTTTTTTTTTTTTTTTAAAAAAATTAAAATATATTTTTTTTCCCGGCGCGGGGCCGGGGGGGGGGGGGGGGGGGGGGGGGGGGGGGGGGGGGGGGGGGGGGGGAGTATCACGTGATACAAAGATAACTGAAAAAATGACAGCTTTGCTTTGCAGAAATGCTAGTAAAAACTGTAGTGGCGAATAGAAAATGTATCCTTTCTTAAAGAAATATTGTACAAAATTGGAGGTCTGAATGTCGGCGTGCACAGCCGAGGAATAAAGAAAGAAATAAGAGAAAGTAAAAAAAAATTGTATATTGAGTAAGTTCTTTTGAACTTTCATAAAGAAAAAAAAACTCCAGAAATAAGCTAAAATATTTCCATTTTGTAGACTTTTCGTACAGATTAGTTGCTAATGTCATTTTATAATTGTTGCCAAAGGAAATTTGTTTAGGGAAGATCAAGATAAAAGCTTACGTTCGTCAAGAGGATACTGCTATAAATATTTAACATGAAGAAGGCCTAGAACCCAATAGTTGTGTAAATCAAAACAATTTTCTGTCCTATATCAACTGATATCTACAGACAATTAATCTTATATCTAAATATTCATCTTTCTGCCTGAGATCCGAATCCTACCCGTGGCTTTTAAGGCTACCAATATCAACATTGTCCCTATCTATAACCTCTGTCATGAAGTGGGGGTAATATTCTTGGATTATATTAATTTATAATCAATTAAATTTAGTTGTTTTGGCATAATGATAAAAATTATCGCTCAATGTTTTAGAAAGTAAAAAAATTGATATATTAAATATCTAAATGAGAAAGTTGCCTAGAATGCCAAGTATTTCGTACAAAAGATAATAATAGAGCACTTAGGCCAATTGCTAAAAGCGGTTCCATTTCAACTCATTTAATTGATATAAGACAAAAAAAAATTTGAATAGATGTCACGTTTTTCCGCATATCTACATTTTTAACCAATCATTCCATTTAATGATTGTTCTAAAAATTATTTGTTTCTTGGCGAAAAAGAAAAAAAACAAAAACAAAAAACAATAGCAAATGGTTATAATTGAGTACCAAGAAACTAAATAACAAAAAAAATTAAAATAATATCTAATTGACTTCATCTAAATTGAATTAATTAGATAATTTATATTTTTACTTTCTCTTACCTATATGTTAATATATAGGCTATAGACTCCGAAAAATCATTTTTCCTGTACTGATGATGATTTACATCTGAATTCAAATGTTCCGTGCTGTCGCGAACTAAATATATATCGACACAAAAAATCTGGTGTGACAAGCACAGAACAAAACTTTCTCTTTCAAAAGTTAAGAGAAAGTTGTGTGCTCTGCGACCAGTCACACCAGATTTTTTGTTATTTTTACACTCACTAATTTTTCTGATTCTACTTAGAGTCTTAAGTTATTCTAATCATGTTCTTGGTCTATTCTTTGAAAAAAAAAAATATCTTAATTTTCTAAACAATTTTTCGTATTTTTTTACAGTGTAAGGTTCAGTTCAGTGAACGTGAAGCATATTGACTCCAATTGAGTTCCATTGATTTGGTCATTAGATCCTAGGCCTAGATATTCTCTCTACTGTTTGGCACATTAATTTAAAATCAAAATTCCAGCGAATTAAAAATTTTAATTTGTTTAACATTAAATCAAGCTATTTCTAAGATTCAACACAGCTCAAACGAAAAAAAAGCCTTTTTTTAGCTTATACTCACGCAAATGCAAATGTCAAATGAGGTATGTAGAAAACACGACTTGGTGCCAAATTGTCTCCACGAAATTTATGTCGCGTTTTCTTTCATCCCATTTAATAAATACACACAGTGAGAAAATTTATGTATAAACGAGGATTAAATAGAGCTTTTAAATAACCATTTTATTAGTAATTTCAATACGTAACACAATAATTCATTGTTGTCAATGATTTGTGATAATTAGTGAAAAAATTTGATAAAATATTTTTTCTGTCATCTGGAGTAGGTTTGGGTTCGGTTCCAGGTCAAACTAATAAAATGTAAAATGAAGTTTTATAAAAAAAATATTTTAAAATAAGTTTTTAATAAAAAATTATTCCTCAAACCCCAAATAGGGGAAATTGCTTTGTAAATAAAAATGAATAACAAAAGAATTATTATAACTAGTATGCTCATTTCCCCCTTCCCTCACATACTTTTTGCAAAAAAAAAAGTAAAATTTATGATCTTGTTATTCATTAAAAAGTTAGTTACGCGTATTATAAATTTTCATCTTTTAATTAAAAACATTTTTAAAAATAATAAATTTTAATTTCTTTATTAAAGTAGGAAGTAAATTAAAACATTTAAGAATTAAGAAAAAAAAAATTTTTTTGAATGAAAAAAATCAATGAATAAAAAAAAGAGCCAAAAGAATTTTGGCAAGAATCCTCAAAGTAGAGAAGAGAAAAGATTTAAAACAAAATCGAATTGGAGAGAGAAATGGTAATAAATTTAAGAGAGAGAGAGAGAGAGAAAATAATCAAAAGAAAAGAAAAAAAAAAGAAACAGAAAAACAAAAACAATTCATTCTTGTAAAATTTATTTGAATATAGATAAGTCATTTCTAGTGTATTTCATGACTCGCTTAATTTCAAAATTATGGCTTTTTTTATTTGGTATGTGATAATAATTTTGAAAACGTAATAGTGTAATTTTTATGAATAATTTTTTTTTTTTTTTTTTTCTTCTTAAGGGGGTTCACGTCTAAACGTACTTTAAAAACAACTAGACTATTATAAGGAATTTTTCAATGAGGTTTTTTTTAATGAATTATATTCGTAAGGGATTATTGGGACAGAAAATATAATTTTTTTAATGACTTATTAAAAAATTAAGGAAATTAAATTTTTTGTTATTAAGTAAACCATCAATAATCATTTCAATAATCTTAAATTTTTTTATATTTAAAAATGAATTTATTGTTATTATTAATCACATATTAATTAAGAAAATTTTAAAATAAGAAACAGATATATTTAAAAATTATGTGTCAAACAGTTCAGCACTCTTGCAAAAGATGGCAGGCTAGTCTAACAGCCGATCCCCTATTAGCCTACATCTGGCCTATATTTATATGCTTTTAGATACATAATATATTATTAACATTTATAAACTATTAATACTTAAAAGATCAATAAAAAATCAACTAAATGCATTAAATATTATTAGCTACCATCTGACATCTCTTGGCAAATTTTCGTAATAGGTTTTTTTTTGTCTTACTTTTTAAGACAGGCAACGCCATCTTATCGGGAAAAAGATGCGTAACATATACCTCCTGAAACCCCTTGAATATTATATCAGCAAGTAGGAAAGCCAACCTTCGACGGGCTTTTCCAGGCTCCAGGGGGCTGCGCGGATTCTCGACAATAACTATGAATTTTGTAAATTCCCTAAAATGGCGAAATCTTTTGATCTTTTAACAAATATAACTAGCTACTATTTGAAAATAATAAAAATAAATATCACCATGTAACATATACTATCTTTACAAATAATATTTCGATTATGTAGGCTATAGATCTTTATCTTTAAGAGAACCCTCTGAAATATTTCAAAGGAACAGAAAGTCTTATTTGTACACTCTAAACTTGGGCTAAAATAATAAAAAACATCAAATTCAGTCATTTGATAAAAAATTTTCATATTTTAATAGACATATCTTTTGGACATGGGTTTCTTATAACCCAAGCAGCATTTAAAGTTTAAATGACTACACTGTTACCTTGAAGTTAACTTCAAAGTAATTTTTACCAGAGAGCGCAACGTATTTATATCGGTATGATTACCGGATAATTCCCAAAGTGGGGAATAGGATTGTGGTCTTTTTTACCACACAAAAACTTTAGCTGGAACGGTAATAATCACGTTACAGATTCGTAATAGGTACATAATGGTTACGTGAAGGTTTGGTAATTTTTCCCAATTATTCGATAGTTGAACCTCGGCTTTCCATTCGTTTATATTCGGAAATTATTTTAAAAAAAATGGCATCATGCAAGTTTATCAAGAAATATTAATATGTCTATTTTAATGGTAAAAGAAGATGGCCGAAAAATGTTAAATTTTATTCACAGGCGAAAGAGGACATGGATTGGAAGAAAATACAAACGCTCGAAATTTTTTTGATAAATATAATGATTATACTTCGTATAAAATTGTGCGCCCTAACAAATATGTAGTTTTACGAATATTTTTTTATAAATGTCAAAATAAATAAAACCAACATTTTCAAAAAACGGCTAATAATCATGTTTAATTATTTTGGTAGGTACAAATTTACATAAGTTTGTAAGTAATGGGCTTTATTTATCCTAAATTATTGTTTATTTCATTAATTGGCAGGTTATTATTATTTAACCATTATACAATACGACATCTTTATTTAAATATTACTTTAAAGTGTTATTTTTCACTTTTAAGTCATTTTGACTATTTTTATAGTAAGAATTCCTTAAAAATAATACTGAAGAGACATTTTTACTCTACAGTGACAAATATTACCTTTTAGTTATTTTTATAAGTTATTTTAGGTGAGACTTACTTATAGGTTATATTAAAGGGTTTTTTTTATGGGAAAATAACTTCAGAAATTACGTCGAAATTTTATCACTTTTACCGTAACAAAGTGGTGGCTGCTACTTGATTTTATTACTTCAAAGTAATTTTTATTTTAAAGTAATATTTGCCACGGTAGCGCTACTAACATTTTTACTTTTGAGTAAAAATTACTTATAAGTAAATTCTTTGAGTAAATTTCACCAAATATTTACCTATGAATATTACCATCAGGTAGACAACTTTGAAGTTTAATTTGGTAGTAAAAATAACGTTATTTTTCCTGTGCTATTTACTTTAAAGGGAATTATTACTAAAAAGTTCCATAAATAAGTTTAATTAACTACATTTTTCCTCTCCAAAAGTAAAAAAAACTTTATGCTAGTAATTCTTACGGAAAATGCTGCTTGGGAAATTTGGCTTTTCGCAATTCCACTGAGTGACTTCTAAAAGAAAGCTTTCTCTTTAAATATGCACATTAATAGGTCATACTGGTGCTGAGAGGGCTTCTCGAGATTAAAACAATTAAGACGAGTAAGTTAGAAGCAGATATATAATAAGGAGAAAAAGTTGGAAAAAATTAACTTCTGCTGCCCGAGAAGGGTTGGGGTATGAATCCTCGAAGAAATAAAAACAGGATAATCGGTCCAAAGGCTTGAACTCAGCCATAATTTCAATTATTTGTTTTGAAATAGCTTAAAGCTTTTTTCGCAGGTTGATAAAATTTATAATAAGCCGATAGTATTTTGACGTAAAAATTTGTTCAGATTGATTTGATTAAGTAAATATTTTGATATTTTAAAAATAAATAAATATATTTAATGACAGCAGAGAAATTACCTATTTTCCTGTTTCTAAACCGAGATTTGATAATTTGAAGAAGATAAAGAACGATATAGCGGCATATGAATGAGTAGCTAGGCAACCGGAAATATTCGGGATATAAAGGATGCTTTGTGAAAAAAAATTTCACTTTTCTCCAAAACTCTTAAATTAATTCTTTATATGACCATTCAATCTGAATACGATGAAAAGTTTAAATTGTTCAAAATCTCTATTCTTCCTGTAAGAAGAATCAGATAATGCTTTAATTATGACAACTAGCTGCGCCACATGCCCTCGGCGAGCTAGCCAGAAGGGCCGATTTTTGAAAGCAAATTAATGTATCATTAATGATTCTCGTTCTTTTGAAATGACTAGTTCTTTATTTCTACTATTATTTTAAATAATATATAGAATTTTCATTAATTTACAGTTGCTATAAATGATTCGTTCTTTTGAATGCCCTGTTAAATAATAAGTGAACCAAGATTTGTTGATATTAAAATAAAGAGATTATTTAATTAAGCTAACTTATTAAATGCTCTCAGACTCTCTTCTACTATCTAATTTTCTTAAAAATTACAACGTTTCGGCCACTCATTCTGTAGCCTTCTTCAGATACGATTCAGCTAAGATTATAAAGGTTGTTACATCTGTGACAATCATCTCACGCCCTGACAACAGATAAGTCCACTCAACGTCTCTATAGGATAGTGGAACCGATCTATACAATTTTTTCGCTTCTTTGCAGCATACTGGAGAGCTACTTGGAACCCGATATTGGGCGCCTATCCGATAATCAGCTACTTTCTTTTTCCCTTACTTATAAAAATATATGAGGGGTTCAGAGCAAAAGTGAACCAAGTCCACTTTTTACTCTTTTGAGAAAAAATGAATAAAAACCGGGGGGCCTGGCAACGGAGAAGATCAACAGTCACCACAATCGTTGAAGTTAAGTGATGCTAAGCACGGCGAAAGTTCGGGATTGACCCCGAGCAATCAGCGTGTGGAACGCCCCCCGGTTGCCATCGGTACATTGTATATTAAAATTTATAATAAATAAATAATCCCTAAATGGCCTCTGTAGCCGAAAAGAGTTAAAAAAAAAAGAATAAAAGTTAAAGGCTTATATTCCTCTTAAAATATACAACATTTATTTATTTTACATCTCAGCAATCATTAAGAACTTAAATTATACTTTATCTAAGAATAGGAGAAAGTTGGGTAAAACCGTACAGGCGGGTCAAACCGACCACTCTCGTATTTGTGTGATGTGAGCTGAAATTCGGTGAGAACAATATCAACTATTAAGAAGACAGCTATAAAAAGTAGATGAAGCTGTGTTTCTTGTCTATCGGCCCCGTGGTTTAGGTGTGAATATTTTTTTGAAAATTTTCGTAACTTTTTGTCTGATTTTAGGGTGACAAAAATCCTATTTTATATATGACAAGACTGCTACTTTTACAAAAGTTAAGTCAATATATGAATTCACTGTATATAGTAGCATATTTTAACATAGTAATGAATTGTCATGATTTGCATTACAACTATAAAAACACCAAATTTGTTTCGCTATATACTGCGGGGCAAAATCGCATTCTACTGAATGGGGCAAAATCGCATCTGGTCGGTTTTGCCCCACCATTTTTTTTTTTTTTCTTGACAAATCAATGAAAATAACAGGTTATAATTCGAATACTCGCATTTATTAATTTAACTTAAAAAGAGGAAAGGTGGAAAACCTGGGGAAGGCCGGGGAAAATGCAATTTTAACATCAACACCTTATAAGTTGGAAGTAGAAAAGAAAGAAAAAAGAATGTAGAAAAACAGAAAGTAGGTCTAATGGGAAAAAAGAAAATAGACAGAAAGGAAAAAGAACCAGGTAAAAGAGCTAAAAGGAAACTCTCTTACAACACTGACGAAAGAAAATGAAAAAAAGAAGAAAAAAAGCCGAAGACAGTGCTAAAAGCAAAGACATCATTAAGTCCGAATTTCCTGAACGAACTCCTGCTTAATGTGACGATTCTACTGTTGATGAGGATGAAGCATGCATTTTTAGTAATGACCTATATGCTAATTCGACAGATAGAGAGGGATTGGTCCTATGGTCTAAATACCGAGGATGGGCCCATGATGCTTGTTCGAACTTTGAGGATAAAGATGACACTTTAGTTTGCGATTTTTGTTTGTAACTATTTGTTTTGTAGAATTTGTATCTTTTTTTAATTTTTTTTAAACTTTTGAATAAATATTTTGAAAGAATATTTTTTCTCATTGAATTTATACGGCTTCCGGTTTTGCCCCACCCATGTTCCGGTTTTACCCCACCCATGGGGCAAAACCGTCATTTTGCAAAAGTTGACAAAAAAATCAATAATTAAATAACTATAAGCATCACTGGTTTCAAACTCATACAATTGCCTATTGAACGTATAAGGAAGCATACTGACTAATTTTCGTATAAAAATCTCTCTAAATAACTTCTGTTTCAATTCAAAGCTTAGAGGGTCGGTTTTGCCCCCACTTTCCCCTACATTTTAAATTTTATATTCAGATTTTTTTTGCATTAAGGAACTGCTGCACTCTGGAGGATTAGTATTGAAACTCTCACATGGTTCATTATTAAACAGAATGACTACCATAATTTACTATTCAAAAAGGGAAAAATAAGAAACTTGTTTACTTTTGGACTTGGTCCACTTTTGATTTGAACCACTCATTATCACTATCAGTTCACTTGAGCCTAAGCAAGTGCACAGTACTTGAAAACGACTGCAATATTCTGAAAGTATATACTGTAGATAGATGATGGATGTTGTCCAAAAAAATATTTCCATAAGGGGCAATTTTTTTTTTTTTAATACAAACGTTAAATATTTTAGATTTTTTTTTCTTTTTATAAAAAATCTCTAAAACTATTAGCTAATTTTTCAATCAGTGGATTGTTTTAATTTATAAAAGGAAGTGAATCGGTTTTTTTATTATTTTTTCTCTAATAATATTAACCTAGTAAAAATTTTTCTAAATTTAAATAAAAAAGTCATATAAAAGATATAACTTTTATTATCAATTTTTGAAAGAGATAATTATAAAAAAAAAAAAAATAGGAAAAAAATTATCAAAGAAACAACCAAAGATAGTAAAATATTGGTGAAATATAGTTATAGTTAAAAAAAAAAAAATAAACAAGCATTTAGAAGCAAAGTTGAGAGGTGCTCATCAGCAAGTCTAATTCCCATTCCCATAAGGTTTGAGGCAGAAGCAAAGAAGCCCTCCGACTACTTTAAGGTTTCACTCGTCAATAAATTAACCACAAGTACTACGACAAAAATAGTATTAGCTAGGCTAGCAATCGATTTGAGAATACCAATTGGGAAACATTTTTTTTTTACTTTTAAACTTGCGGATAAAAGATTCGCTAAATATGCCTTTAAGATAAGAATCCCGTTAAATTATAACTTTATCTTATTTATTAATACAAGAGATAATTGTTTTTTTTTTTTTTTTTTTTTTTTTTGGGAATATTCCAGGCAAGAAGGGTGGAAAGATAAGATAACAAGGTCTTCTAGATAATCTTTGGTTTAGGGCTCTGGGAGATGATAAATCTCTCAAAATACGTAGTTAATTTATTTCTTTTTAAGAAAAATTATCAGCCAATTAGAATTTATTATGCCAGACATAGGCAGATCCTAGGAGGGGAGATCCTGGGGTCAAACCTCCAAACTCCTCCCACCTTTGACTAAAAAAAAAAAAAAAACTTGAGAAAATAATTTAAAAAAAATACATAAAAAGGCCCTCCTTGCCCAGAAAAAAAAATATGTAAGAGAATATTTGTTCAATAAACCCAGACAGCTTCGGTTTTATTTAAAATTATCTAAAAAAAAAATTTGTTATTTGTCAAAAGTCGAAAAAAAAAATTAATTCAAAAATTTGGAACTCATTCTGTTCTTTTTTTTTTAAAAACTTATTTACTTTTTTTTTTGCACTAATAATAAATACTTTTATAATTATATTTAACATTTCTAAATGAAAATAAATAATCTATTTATTATAATCTTAATGATATTGGTTTAAAGATATGTCCATTGATAAGCAACCAAACGGTATAGAAACAAATTTAACAAATTTAAATATACATGAGTATTGCTAATCAAAGGTCATAATTGAAGTGGAGAATAAAAAATGACGATGCAATCTTTTTTAATCTGTGACAGCGATAAGGTCACCCCCATCTATTAGCGATTTATTTTCCCCCCTCACAACAATGCGAATCATATAAAAGCGCCGGCATTGTTTCCCGAAAAGAGCCGATGTTTTCCGAACGGTTGCTATTCATACACACACATACACACACACACATGCCAATGGCTCTGGCTTAATAAAGCATATTCGTATACACTTACCAATTAATGGGAAGATACTCGAATGTTCGAGAAGATGCTTCAGGTTGGTTTGCACATTAGGCGACTCAGATTCTTTGTCACTCATTTCACACACAAGACAACAGTTGTTATTCACTTATTACGCTGATATAAACAAATAAAAGTGAGGCGGGAATGCGGGTAGGCTAGTATGCTGGCGGCCCGAGCCTACTGCTCAGCCTGTGAGTGAGACTCAGTGAGGGGACAGCGCCGACGCCAGCGCCATCTCCCCGCCAACCGGCGAATTCCATCCTAGATCTCACACGCTACTTCCTAAAATACTTTTTAAAAAAAAGTAAAAAATAAATCTAAAAAGCAAAAAACATTTTTTCTATTTTATTTTTAATATTTTCTAATTTTTATAAAAATTATCATCAAATAATATAGGAATTTATTTTATCTCGCTAGTAATTCAATCTGGTGGACAATTTGCGAACTATTTTATTTATGGGTTTTGGTGAGGGGAAATCAGGCAGTCGGTAATTTAAACAACCTTGACTTGATCAGTGTCAATATTTAAAGGAACTAATGGTTATTTCTTTTTTTTTTTTTTAATTATTACCACTCATTCATTATAAATTCATATAGTCAAAAAAGATACAATATACTTATTTATACTAACTATAATAATAATGATGATAATAGTAAGATAATTTTCTTTTTTTTTTTAATAAAATCTAGTTTGTTTTATTTTGTTTAACAAATTAAAAAAACAAACTAACAAAAAGTTTTTTTTTGATGACTTCTTTTAACAACCATCTTTGTTTACCTATGAATATATTATATTACAATTTTATTTGTTAATAATAGAATTTAAGGACTGAAGGTTGAAACCAAGTTATTTGATTTTGTGTATTAATAAATATATTTATAAATAAAATAAGATAATATAGGGTAAAATAAATAATAAATAAAATTTAGAAGGGTAAAAATTTTTTTACAATAATTCCATTTAGACTGTAAATGTACAGATTGAATTTTTACTTTTTTTTTTTTTTTTTTTTAAGTGAAAATATTTCAGTAAATAGAGGATTTATTCGATATATGTAAAAACAACATAAAAATACATTAATAAAATGTATTAAGCATTGGCGTAGCCAGAAATTTTTGATGGGGGGGATCAAGAAATTTTTTTCAAAAATTAAGATTATTTTAGGGTTTTTATAAATCATTTTGGTTTGTTTTTTTAGCTAGAGAAAATTATTATATTTTACTTTCTCTTACCCTATGTGAAATATAATTTGTATTAAATATCTAGTCATGGCTTGGGTCCCATGGGGGGGGGGGGATTTGAACCCCCAAAAACCCCCTGGCTACGCCTATGGTATTAAGTCTTCCGCAGGCAAATGGGTCGGAATCAAGAGCGGATCCAGAAGAGTTTCTCGGGGGGGGGGGGGGGGGGGGGGAATCTGGTGTGACTGGTCACACAGCACACAATTTTTTCTTTATTTCAGTAATTCAAAGGTACTTGTTTACCAGAATTTATATACAAATCAAATTTTTAAGTATTAATTTTTAAAATTTTACATTAAAAATAAAATTTTACTCAGAAAATTTTTTTTTTTTTTAAATCTCGAAGGGGGGTTATTACCCCCTTTACCCCCCCCCCCTCCCCCGTATTCGCTTTTGGTCGGAATTAGGAATTTTCGTGCATTTATTAAAATGCCCCCGTAGGGCTCTGAAAATGAAGGGTACGGCATATTTTTGGATAAAATTCCCTTTAAAGGGTAATTTTAATATAGAAATTAAATAAAAATGTAAAATTGTTCCAAATTTGCCGCCCTAAGCACAGGCCTACTGAAGGGCCTTAGAATTCTTTTAGGATGGGAAGGTTTGAATGATCCAAGAGACAAGGATGGATTAAAGGGGGGGGGACCTCCCCGTCCGAGAAAAAATTGAAATAGTTTTAAAAACTAGTCATCTAAAGAAATTATTATTTTTGGTCTAAAATAATATTTTTACATTTATTTTAAACTTTCAATTTTAAGACTTAAATCACCATAACGGTGCTAGTATTTGAAGGTATTATTTAATAAAAGTTAAAAAATAATATCCTAGAGAGGCCCTCCTGTATAAAAATCTTCCAACCAACCGCCTCCACCGGGTGCGCACCCCGTCCCATGCGACCAATATTTTAAAAAAATTGAGTTATCTACCAATCAATTTAAATAAATGGCCAACGATGCCGAAAAAGACCTTAAATAAAAACAAAACCGTCCCCGCCGACAAAATTGCATTAGTACGTCCTGCCAAGAGATAATCCTTCTCTCCCCCCCCCCACCCCCTCTTCCTAAATGAATAAATTTTAAAGAATATAAAATATTTTATATAACTTCTAACAGTATTTAAAATTTTAACAACATCTTTTCTCTATATAATTCTCTTTATTTATAAGTTTTCCGGATTCCGGATGGGGTTTGGACCCCGTTATCTCTCCTGGGTACGGTCCTGCCTAGTAGCAAATCCAGTCCTGCTGGCCACCCTCTTTACCTTGTGACCCGCAAAATTTTTTATTTATTGTAAAATTTTATAAAGTTTAGAGATGTAAATCTACCAACATTAGATTTTGTAGTTATACCCTTTTCCATCACTTGCTCTGACTTAAGAAAAATATTTAAAAAAAAAAAAAAAAAAGGGAAGAAAATCAGTAGAAATTGAAAAATAGAAACGATATACTTTTATATTTATTATTTTAATAGATGGGATCAACGGCGGATACGAGGGGGGTGGCAAAGAGGGTAATTACCCTCTTCCTCGAGATTTGAGGAAAATATTTTTCTTGGAAATTAAATTTTATTTTTAATATAAAATTTTAAAAATTAATACCCCCCCCCATCCCGAAAAACTCTTCTGGATCCGCACTTGGATGGAATTAAATTATTTTTTTGTTTTCTTCTCTGGCACTGGGTATTGATCTTGGTAATGACTGATTATTAATGCTCAGTCATGATAAAAATATAGATAAAAGGGTACATGAGTTATTTCTCAATGGAAGAGACTTAGGAGGAGTGATTATGAACTATAATAAAATTAATAGATAATCTAAATATAGTTCATTTTTGAGATTAAAAAATATGAGAGCTGCTTTGTATGGTCACAATGGTAAAATTGGGTTGAATGTCTGTCGAAAGCTATAAAAGGAATTTTTTTTATAAAATGGCTTAATAATCAAAATATTTTTAAAATAATAATAATAATAATAAAAAGGCTACTAGTTATACTAGTTATTTTTTTTTTAAATAATTTAAGTTAAAATATGAAACATATACCTTTATAATCAATGGAATTATTAGGAAAAAAAATATAAGTCTTAAAAATATAAAATTGTCTAAGTTTGAAGAAACCAATAGAAATTTGCTCTAAATAACATGAGAAATAATCAAATATTTTAATTTATTTGGTTGCAACTCTCCATATATCCATGCAATTTTATTTTTTCCATTAAAAAACAAATCCTAAAAAATATACTAATTAATGATACTTGATCATATATATATATCACAAAATTGTATATAATATTTAAATGAAAATAAATAGTCAAAATTTAAATCGATTCAACCTTTTCGAAAATGGTATAAATAAATAAATAAATATAACTGCATGATGCTAAAATATCCTTTAAATTTATTATTAATTGTCACTATATTTTTACTACTATTTATGTTTTATATTTTGAAATACAATTTTAAAATTTAAAAAGTGTATATCAATAAAATACTTTCTCTCTCTATATATTAACATATATATAGAGGAAAGAGAAAGTAAAAATCAATGATTTTGCAATTTTAATAATATCATTTTTAATTTATTTTAATAAAAGAATAGAAAATGAAATAGAAGGCTCAACAGAAATATATCTTGACTATTTAATATTCATCACTTTTGAAATCATTTTGTTTCCTCTATAATATTATAAAATCGGTGGCTCTACTCTTTATATACATACATATCAGTATATATAAAACTCTTATCACAGTAATTTTAGATATACTTTGAAAAGAGAGTTGAGAGAAAGAGAGAGAGAAAAAAAAGAATAATAAACTCTCAAAGAAAAATTCAAAAATAAACAGGGTCTCTCTAAAATTAACATTCGCTCACGAAAAAGTGGAGGGCATAGAAAATAACAGCCGCTGCTTGACTGGAGAGGTAAGTGGGGAGAGTCTACTAATAACGCCTGTTAGGAGCGGCTGGCTAAATGCCCGGACTGCTTCCTTATTACATTACAGCTGCTCTCTTGCAGAGTATGCGAATAAATTATACCCAGAGGACGTGAAGGGCTTCGGGAGCGAAGGCCGATGAATGTCGTCGTAGGGAGGAGGCTGAACTTGGTTGTGGGCTTGGTGTCCACGATGCATCTGTAGGCTCAGGTAGACCGACCTCTTGAAATGAGCTCATTGACGAGAAACCGCTCTCGTCCTCGTTTGTGTGCGTGAATAGTGCACTTTTAGCTCGGTGCGGTTGTGCACTATCTAAACTTTTACGACCACGGCAACGTAACATCGGCGGTGGTTCAGGACTGCCGGTTGCCGAAGTCGGCACAACACCCGGGATGCTGGTTGAATTACCGCATGGTAATCCGAATGAGGAATCGGCACTCGGTGAATCGCCACGTGAAGGGGTTGGTGTCGGCGTGGCAAGCCGTCGAGCGACTAAATCAGGTTCACGTGTTCGAAGAAGAGATTGAATTGTTCGAAGGAGGCTGCTTGCTTCTCGACGAAGTTTTTCTGGTGAATCGGCGCCGGGTGTTGTGCTCGAAACGCCAACAGATGAAGATTCAGCTCGTGGAGAACGGCCTCTACGCCTATAAATATATAGAACACAATCTCTGATTAATCACCTATTCAGATCATTCAGAATTTAAATAAATATAAAGAGATAAAGTACAATAGCTTTCCCTGGCCCCTTCAATCTTAAAATATTTTTTTGGCTGTGAATCGAATTCATTCGGTCCTCCTTTTTTTCATTCTTAAACTTTTTTTTTAAATTTATTATAGATATCTCAGTAAAATAATACAAGCAGATTTAAACTATTGAATTTGTAATTGTAATCAAGGAATGGATTTCTTGCTGGGGTAAATTTGATCATAAATCTAGAAAAATGAAAAAATATCACCATAACGGGCAAAGAATCTTATTGAAAGGCTACCTATCAGGTCTATTCTCTAAGCAATAACGTTAACTTTTACTTCTATAAACAACATTAATTCATTTCAACAATTCCTTGCCTCAAATTGCTATTCTGCAAACAAAAACTTTAAAGCCAAAGCGTTAACATTTAGTCAATAGTGTTAAAAATTAATGCCATGTCTAAGGGGTGCCTTTAATATTTTAACGCCGTATTTAATGCATCAAAATGGCGACTTTAACCTAAAAAGTAAGGTTATGATATTGATAGCTTTAAAATAAAAGGAACATGTTAACGTCGCGACGCGTCGCTGTTAAAACTTGGTTTAGAGCAGGGGTTTACATTCTTTTTTTGGTGTGCGGCCCACTTTTTCCGTAAAAAAAATGCTGAGGCCCAGTGTATATATACCATATAGCCCAGTTCCAAGTTGGGAACCGCTGGTTTAGAGAATAGCATTTTTTAACGATGATGTTATTACTTTACTTTTTAACACCCAAGTGTTGATGTTAAATTTTAACGTCTGTTTTTAGAGAATACACCTCTTAAAAATAAAGCACTAAGTTAAATTTTTTTTTTTTAACTTCAAGTGATAAAAAATAAAAGTGCAAAATTATAATAATAGTTAAAAGATCTTTGATTTTAGAAGATAAAGAAAAAATTTTATTTGAGTTCAATCTCTAATTATAAATTAATTAGCAATATGATGATAAAATCTGAAGCAGTAAGAGCGAGGATCGCCAGCCCCATCCCTTCCTTCCTACTCCATGTGGCCAGCACAACAGATCAGAGAAACGGTTGCCTATCTACAGGCGCATGAGAAATTTTCTATATTTTTCTTAAAATTTCAATTCCACAGAATTATTTTTTCACCTATACTATTTATTTTTCTTTATTTTATTTAATTTTAAATATTTTTGTGCAATAAGTTGGGGATCTCTTGTTATAGTGAGGCTTGGATAGTTACTACGAGTGAAGAAAGTTGATTTATTGGCATACCACCGGCTGTTTTTATAATTCAAGGTGACGTAATAGTTTCCTAGTCGCACAGTTACCGAGGCCTTTCCGTGGTCCAGATGATAAATCCTTAATTTAATGTCATATTAATTGAAAATTAACGAAAACTGGTTCAATTCATTTGGGCCTAGAGTCACATATGTCACACATTCTCCAGATCTTTTATAAGGAATTTTATTCACAGGTTTTTCAAACAAGACACGTGTTTGATTTAAGGATTTAATTAACAAATGTTTTTTTATACAATCTCATGACCTTGATTAGCTATTGAATTAATATAATATATTCCTTTTCATCGAGTCATCGTAATTTGTCTATTATAATCCATCTTGTACCGTCTATTTTTCTTAGCCTTGTATTGCCTTGCTTACCCGCTTACTGCGGGCTTCAAATTTTTAGAGGCCTTTGGGAAGTTATTTCTCTTTTCCCGATTCTCTCCTCTCCTCAGAGAATGTATTCTCTCTCTCTCTACACAAACTAATTTTACTATTTACACTTTTGGTTTGTCAAAATAAATTTCCCGTCTTGTTGAATTAATTATTTTTGCAATTACTGTCTTCTTTTCTATATAATATTTCTATATTCTAGGCATATTCGGAAAGTAAGGTAAACACCCCAGTAGATGGCCATTTTGAATAAAAGATTTAAAAATATCCATCAAAATCTCGACATCGAATTTTTTGACATGATCGCAATACTTTCTCTTTCTATATATTTCATATATAGGGTAAGAGAAAGTAAAATAAGAATTCAGCGGGATATTTTGAAATGATTAGATATATATAAACTATCAATAGTTTTGTCTTCTGTGCATCTATTTCGAGCATCAGCGCATCCGTTGTATTGTGGCATCCATCAAAAAAATTTCAATCTGAGTGTTTGTGTTTATTTTTATTTCTTGTGAATTTCTTAAGAAAACTCTTAAGAAACTTGTCACAAAAAAGTATAAATATATAGCATTTTAAAACTCTTTTTAAAGTAAGCGCACTTATTAACTATATTGTTAAGAAATTGGTGATATAATTTAGAATTAAAATATATTAAATTTTACTTTGATGGGCTAGTGTGCGGGTGGACAGTTATACGGACACTTAGCAATTATATATATGTCGATATATTATTATATATTCAAGCTTTTTTGAAATTAAATATCAGTAAAATTTCTAGTTCATAAAATAGTAATTGATAAAAATTGATTCTTTTGGTTGGAAACTCAACTTGTTTTGAATTTACTTTGTCTAGAGAAGAGTTATAAAAAATATTTATAACAGTAGGACTGTACATTACAAATGTTTGGGGATCGCATACTTATTTTAAGAATTGAAAAGTTCAACGAATATTAATAGTAAACATGAATTCATATTACAAAGATTAAGAATGCAAATGAAAGGATTGCCAAGAAATTCATTGAAAAAAAAAATTATAATTAATAAAAAAATTTTTTCGTGATATAATTAGGTCTAATCATTTATATTATATATTACCTTCGGTAATCGAAAGTTGTGTTCTGTGCTTGTCACACCAGATTTATGGTCCAGCCAATATATTAGAATTCAAAATGTCAAATTTATAAACATGGGAAAATATTTATATTTTGTTACCATGGCAACCATTTCTCCTATCTTTTTCCTATGAAGTACAAGAGTAAAGTGTGCTTCAAACAATTTTGAGTGCAAAGTGAGAATATACATTTGAAAGAGAATCTGAAAAAATAATTGATTTTTTGAATTTTAATCAAAATCGTTAGAGCGAATTTTGAGAAAATCGAAAAAAAAAAACTGAAAAAGTACATCAGTAAAGTACTAGTACTTTTTGGCCGATTTGGCTTAAAAGCTTATTTTAACGCTCCCGGGTGGTGTCTAACTTAAATATAAAATTTCAGCCTCATAGCTCAATTCCTTCATGCTTAAAATTGAACACACACACACAGGACAGAGACCATGTCGCGAAAACCACTTTTTTGGATTCAGGGGACCTCAAAACGTGTATTTCCATCAAAATCTCGTCATCGAATTTTTGACATGAATCCAATACTTTCTCTCTATATATATTAACATATATATAGAGGCAAAAGAAAGTAAAAATCACTAGATAAGACCCGTCTTAAATTCATTATAGTAATTTTCTCACATAGCAATGTAAAAAAAAAACATTCAAATAAAACGTTTAAAACTCGTTAAGTATTGAAATTAATGCAAGAATCGACGACTCATGCTCGTGTGATGAAATAAATACTGAAACAATGTTATTTCTATCTAACTATTATATCTATGAGAAATTAATGTCTGTGAAATTTTATTACCTGCAGCATCGCATCTCATCTCATCTAAAGTCTGTGCTGAATCATTTCGATCTAATTATGTACATTCCAAATTAGGTTATTTTAAATATGTTTTTTATATGAATGAAGATGAAGGCTACACAGATAATATGGACCATCTGATGAATAATTTTAAATTTTATTTGATAACGTCTTTGGACTTGGTTATTTCAAGAGAAATAAGATAAATCCTTCAAGTAATTATACATTTTTGAATTTTTAGCCCCTTTTTAAATTCAATTTGAAAATTTTTAAAATTTGTACACTTATACAGTAGAACCTCGCTTAACGAGCACCTCTCATAACGAGTAATTCGCATAACGAGCAAAATAAATTGTAAAAGAATGACTCGCTTAACGAGCGACTTTTCGCATAACGAGTATAATACACGGACTCGTCAAAAAAAAGTCTGTTCAATTAGTTTATAATTTGGCTTTTATATTTAATACTGTTTAAATCTAATGTAGCATCGTAGTGTCGCTTGTGATCGTACAATTTCTCAAATTTGTGTTATCTTTTTAAATGTACATGAATAAAAATTAATTGAATTAATTATAAGGAAGATAATCAGGAAAGAGATTTGAAATTTTTTGGGAGAAAAGTTTATTAAACCCCGAAGAAAAAGACGCAAGAAAACCGCCATAAGAGAGTAATTTTTCGACATGAAACGCATTATCTTATTTTACATTAATTTATATGAGAAAAATTGTTTTGCATAACGAGTGTTTCGCTTTACGAGTTTGATTCTGGAACGAATTAAACTCGTTAAGCGAGGTTCCACTGTATTTTAAAAATTTTTAGTAAGATTTTACGAAGATATCTGATTAATAATCCGATTTAATATAACTATTGTAATATTTTCTAAAAACAAATTGAAAAATTTCGTTTTTTTTTTTTTTTAATTAAACTACAATATCTGTTTGGAGGGAAAGTGGTGTAATTTTAACGTGAAACATTTATAAGTAAAATTTTTTTATCTCACATATAACCTCACATACTGTATATTAAATAATATTACTTTCTTTATTATTTTATATTAAGCCAGAGCGGGTCAGAGGTGTTTCTCAGGGGGGGGGTAATCTGGAGTGACTGGTCGCACAGCACACATTTTTTCTTAATTTCGGTAATTTAAAGGCGCATTCTGTACTTGTTTGCCAGAATATAAATACAAATCAAATTTTTATGTATTAATTTTTAAAATTTTACATTAAAAATACTTTCTTTTTTATTTTATTTTATTTTTTTTTATTTTGAAAAAAGTTTTTTTTTGTTTTTTTTGTTTTTTTTTAATCTCAGGGGGTAATTACCCCCTTTACCCTCCCCCCTTGTATCCACCCTTGTATTGAGCAAACTTAGTTAAAGATATGGAGAAATGAAAATAATCAACTGAGTAAATTTTGGACTAAAATAATTGTTAGGTATTTTATTTCACCATTTCCTTATTCTTTCTTTCTTCTTGTCAGGAAAATAAATTAAAGTTCAACTAACCATGTGAAATCGGAGAAGGGTCCATAATCTGCTGGCTGCTGGATCTGCCCAATTGACTTGGCTCGCGCGAATCCACCAGAGCCATTGGAGTTGTTATCGTCGCTCATAATGCTGCTCGCTGCTGCTACCTGGCGGCAAAGCGTAGAAGCTCCAAGAGTCGCCCGGCAGGGGGAGCCATTGTCCACCTCGTAGACACTTCGCGAACGCGGAACTCGACTAGAAGGGAGGAAAAAAAATCACTAATTTCAATATTAAAGGGTATCTCAAAAATAATAAAAACTCGTATTTATAAAAATATGTGAGAAGATAATAAATTATTCTATCTGTAGAACCTACTTGAGGCTTTGAGAGAAATTTTTTTTTTTTATTTATTTTAATGATATGGTGGGAAAAATTTATTTCAACTGGACTCCTTTAAAAAAATTGTTTAAATGGATGGAATAAATACCGAAGGCATAAGAAGATCAACTAAATTTGTGTCTTATATAACATCGCCTGCCTTTGAGAGAATGCAAGCATAGATACATGCCTGTTTAACAGGTTGCCTATTTTTAATTAAATTCAGATAAAGAATTCATTCCATAAGGATATTTCATTTTAGAAAAAAGAAGTCACCGAAATGGTAATCATTAAGCACGGCCAAACAGTGCTAAATAAGGGATAGGTGGGACGATAGCAATCAGAAAATTATTTTTCTTATACAAAAGGCATCAGAAGAGAAAATTGACATAAAATCGATGGCTTTTGAGAGAAACTTACAAAATATTTCCAATTTATTGAGAATAATAAAAAATGTAATAATAGGCTAAAAATAATCAAATGAAACTTTTATCAGATATTATGCTTAAATAATTTTACAAAAACATTAAACATTAATTAAGTAAGGATTGACAATGATAATATTCAAAAGAAATCATCAATAACAACAAAATGATTGACGGCAATAAGCTAAGGACTAGGATGAAAAGATAATGGATGCAGTCAGTTCAGACATCGCACCTGATACGTGTTTCACACCTGTCTTTTTGCAATAAATTAGAATGGGACGTGGGCGAAGATATTTTCTTGGCACCTATGATATACATACATTTTCATAGTAATAAAATTTATTTAATGCAATACCATATTTGGAATGAAGCTTTGAGAGTCAGGGAAGAATCAAAAACATTAGAAGAATCCTTTATCCTTCAAGTCCGGAGATTATAGGTGGCCAAATGGACACTAGTCTAAAGCAATTCAAAATCAATAGTTGAAATTTGTATGCAATATTCATAATCTGGAGTATAATAAAAAATCTGGTGTGACTGGTCGCACAGCACACAACTTTCTCTTACCTTTGGTAAAAGAAAGTTGTGCATTGTGCTTGTCACCCCAGATTTTTTGTGTCGAGATATATATTAATTTCCGCCGATATATTAGATTCAAGATGTAAAATTTATAAACATTTATATTTGTTTATATTTTGTTATCTTCTCTTCTCTTTCCTATGAAGTGCAAGAGTAAAGTGTGCTTCAAACAATTTTGAGAGCAAAATGAGAATATACATTTGAAAGAGCATCTAAAAAATAATTGTTTTTTGAATTTTAATCAAAATCGTTAGAGCGAATTTTAAGAAAACGAAAAAACTGAAAAAGTACATCAGTAAAGTACTAGTACTTTTTGGTCGATTTTGATTAAAAGCTTATTTTCACGCCCTCAGGGGGGTGCCTAACTTAAATATAAAATTTCAACCTCGTAGCTCAATTCCTTCATGCTTTAAATTGAACACAGACAGATACACACAGACAGACCATGTTCCAAAAACCAATTTTGGATTCAGGGGTATATCCATCAAAATCTCGACATCGAATTTTTGACATGAATCCAATTCTTTCTCTCTATATATAATTATATGTATATTAAAATATACATATAGGTAAGAGAAAGTAAAAATTTGTGTTTTCTGTTTAACTGTGGTTTATTTGTAAAAATGTACAACGTTTCGGCCACTCATTCTGTCCTTATTCAGGTACAATTCAGCTAAGATTATAAAAAGGTTGTTACATCTGTGACAGTCTCAATGTCAATTTCTCTATAGCTCTAAAACTAGCCCTGATGGGGCAAAATTCATGATATTTCTGGAAGCAGCGCTACCCAAATACTCAGGAATAGCTTCAAGTACCCCGGCAACAAAAAAAAGGGTCTTTTTTTGTTTGCCTGTGTAATTGATCTATTTTTTTCCGAGGGCTCCAGGCCGTCTACATGGCAAAATATACGTATATTTTTTTTTCTATTTTTGTTTAAACAACACATTTCCATAATCACAAAAATAGAAATAAATATTTTGGAAAATTAACAAAAAGACAAAACAAAACTAATTTGGCCTAAAAAATCCTAGGTTCTTTAAAACTAATAAATCGTATTGCTTGGAGATATTAAATCAATATTTATTAATTAGGCCTATATTTTAATTGGTAAGAAAAAAAATATCAATTCTGACTAAATATTTTAAAATTATAACTTGAATGAAATAATAATCTTTGTTTTATTTATTAGTAAATCATTTTTTTCCCAAACAAGTTTTCACGGGTTCTCTTTATAGAACCGGCTTCGCATAGGCTACGAACAGGTGTTCGCGAGCTGCGATTTTTATTGAGATAAATTGTTTCATTATATAAAATTTATATGGGACCATTTCCTTATTTAATCTCTTGTTCTATTAAATTTTTTTTTTTTTTAATTTAATATATTAATTTGATAAATAAATTTTTAAGAAAAATTTACAATTTAAATCAAAAAAAGCCAAGTGTGGAATTTTTTTTTTTTGTCTAACATTTTAAAGTAAAAACTAGATCGGTTTCGGTTGAAGTGATTTTCAGAAAAGGAATTTAAATGAAACAGATTTTTTTTCCGGTCACGACCGGTTCATTTCCTAGGTCAAAAGTAAATGTTCCTTGGTATAAATAACAAAGACTAGACAGACACATATATAGAAATGAGCTTTATTCTTTTCAAACTGCTAGCAACAGGCATTCTCAAAAAAAAAAAAAAAATTATAGCTATAAATATAGATGTATATAATTAATTATATATATAAGGCCTTACTGGTAAATAATTCTAGACGGATTTGTAAATTTTTAATTGAAATTAAATAAGTCGGCCTTTGACCTATGGCTCACAATCAGAGGTAAAGTAGGCCTATTAGCTTCTGCTGCCAAAGGTCGAGGGTTCGCATCCTGTCCCAGGCGACAAAATTTTATTTCAATTGAAATGGATGCTAATCAATTTGTTAACTTTTCTGTTGGTATGTATTTTATATGGTATTTTCTTGCGATTATGTATTTGATTGATTTGTATTACTTTTACAATGTAACTTTTATTATGTAATTTATTAGGGCCTCTACAGATTTAATATGTATTTATTTTTGTAATTTGTATGTACTTTGTATCGGAAAAGGTATGACCGAGATGTCAAACTAATAAAAAAAAAATTTGTTAACTTTTAACTGTAAACAAAAATTTTAAAGCCAAAGCGTTAACATTTTGTAAATAGTGTTAAAAATTAAAGCCATGTCTAGGAGGTGCCTTTAATATTTTAACGCCGTATTTAATGCATCAAAATGGCGTCCTTAACCTAAAAATTAAGGTTATGATTTTGACAGCTTTGAAATAAAAGCAACATGTTAATTAACGTCGCTGTTAAAACTTTCTTTAGAGAATAGCATTTTTAACGCTGTTGTTTTTACATTACTTTTTAACACCCATTTGTTGATGTTAAATTTTAAATTCTGTTTTTATAGAGAATAGACCTGAGTGTGCTTATTATTAGTGATAGTATGTCTGCCTACCTACAGGCGTTTTTCAACAGATTTTTTATTCAATGTTCTTTCATTTTTCTTTTTTTTTTTTTTTTTTTGAATAATTATTTAAAATTAAATTTCGTAAAAGAGGGCAAAGAGATTTCTTGGTAATAATATAATTGTTATCAAGACTGGAAGATCCTGCTCATATTAAGTTTTTTTTTTTTTGTCATTTTAGTTCAAACAGGTATTATAGGTAACCAGAAAAATTTCTCGGGATTAAATCCTCTTATATAATATCAACTTGTATAGATCTCTTCTAGGTATGCCTCGGCTTTATTTATTTCAGTGAAAAGGAAGAATATATAAGCGACTGATGAACCCTCTTCTTCCCCCTTGTCACTCACCCCTCGGCTGATTACATAATAATACTTAGCCTAGGCTGTAAGCCAATATCATATTTCTATTTTTCAAAAACATACCTGGTCACTCTTTGGAGATTGAAAGTGCTCAAACTCTTGTCCAATCGCTCCAAATATTTCTCCACTTGTACCATAACCTCATGATACATTTGTCGATTTGCTTCAGCCTGTTACAAACGAAAAAAAAAATACGAATTAATTTAAATGTAGTAGAATTTCAAATCTTAATTTAATAGTTTATTTTGATATGTGACTACAAAAATAATCTAACCTAATTTGATTGAATTTTTATTAAAATTAACAAACGCTCCTAAACTCAAATTACCATAATAGAAAAGAATATGAGTCAGAGGAGGGAGCGAATGTCATGAAGAAAAGTGAGAATATGAAGCGAGTTTTGCAACCGATGGATGACTAGTTTGTGGCTAGACAGGTTTAGCTCGTCTTCGGCTTGCTGACAAAGACACTTCAAGCGACCTGAATGACAGGTCGTCGGGGGTGGGGGTGGGGGGAACTTACTCTTTGCTATTCAAGCGTTGCAAATTTCGCATACTAAATGGAACGTTAAATTACAACGAAATTGGAGAAATAATTAAACCATATCCGGGGTTATTTCAGGTCTTGATGATATTTATTCAAGTCGCGTGGACTCCGCCCCTTTCAGCTCGGTTGCCCTTTTTTTATCAAAGTAATAGGATAGCAAAGAAATGTCAAGCTGGGTTTTTCAAAATATCTGAGTTTTGTGGGGGAATTAACATGCGAAAATATAATAATTAATAAAATGAGATTATGATGACTTGGAGTCACCGAAAAAGAACGGAATAGATAAAATTTTTATTTATATAGAGATTGAAATAAGGCTATTTGCATTATGGTAGTATTGGCTAATGTCTTTTTTTATCAAATCAATTAAAGAAGCCTTTTGGAAGTTAAAATTTTATTTATTTATTTTTGATGTTGATGTATCAAGAGAAAGTCGCTCACCTTCATTGGGAGTGTCAAATAAAATTACTAGGGGTTTTGCAATTGTTTGAATTTTTGACTAAATAAAAGATAAACTTGTTTTAATATATTATATATTTGAAAAGTAAGATTTTACTTATTTTGTATAGGCTTACTTCAAAAAGTGTTATGCAATAGCATTCCAGGCAAGGGCGGATACAGGGAGGGTGAAGGGGTAATTACCCCCCCCCCCCCGAAATTTGAGAAATTTTTTTTTAAATTAGAATTTTAATATAAAATTTTAAAAACTAATACTTAAAATATATAAAATATATATATACCTATATATTCTAATAAACAACTACAGAATGCATCTTTAAATTACCGATAATAAGAAAAAATTGTGTGCTGTGCGACCAGTCACTCCAGATTACCTCCCCCTCCCTGAGAAACTCCTCCGGATCCGCAATGGATTCCAGGGTAAGCAGATTGTAAAGAGAAGTCTTTTTATTTTTATTAGTGGGGACAAAATTAAATAATTAAACAAATTAAGTAAAACAAACTAAAATATTGTTAATTATTAGGCCTATACGTTAACAATCGGATTAAGATGAATGGTAATTATTTTTACTAATCATTCAAAATGTTGTCTTTTTAAATAAAAAAAATGTCGTTCAAAATTTTTAATTTTATTTTTGTTCTAATTTTTTAATATAAATTTTTTTTTTTTTTTTAATTGGGAAGTTAAATTTATTTTGGGGACCTAGAATAAAGCAATTACGTCTACCGCGAAAGCGGGAAATCCTAATCGGACTCAAAGGAGCCTCCCAATCAAACACAAGCTCATCTCACAAATATTTTTATCTTAAACGTTATAATGGCTAACGTTATTCAAAAACCTCCAACTATTTCAAACAAAGCTCTTTCTATTTAATATTATAAATTATATATTCCCTATTCTCAACCCTGAATATACGCTATTTAATGCTTTTATTATTATAAATAAAAGTACCTACCAGATTATTGTTCTAAATAGACTTAAACGAAAGGAGATAACACTCACTATATACAAACAGAATTCTTTATACCATATAATATTACAGGTCTATGTGATATTTCTATTTAAATAAATTATAATCTGAGTGATACCTGTTTTAGCTGCCACTGTAAGGTGTCCGCGTTTGTCTGTAGAATGGCAAGGTCGAGTGAGGGTCCTCTATCTGTAGAAGCTCGGCGTAGCCGAAGAGCGGATTCCAGTCTCCGGCGTTCCTCCTCCAGGAAACGACAACGCTGCCAACATAAACATATCGTTCCTTTTATTATAGTTACGGACAAGGTGCATTCACGTGTCAAATGGAAGAACAACGTCACCAGATAAGGATAGAGAACTCACTTTGTATTCAGAATGTAATTGCAAAGTATTTGTTTAATCAATAAAAATAAAAACAAAATTCTATCTAATCTTGTTTCGGAAGTTAAAATGGATAGGATTTGAATGTATAATTTTAGACAACAAACACCTTTGAAATAATCATTTGAACAGATTTTATTAACAAAAGTAAAGTATAGATGTCACACACGATTATAATCAGTTTCAGGCGTAAATTTTTTGACTTTATTATTATTTTATTTGACCATTTAGCTTAAAATACACCAAAATTTCTCAACTATGGAACGCGTTTCTGTGAAAGTATGAAATGGAACACTGAAAATATTTTTAGATAAACTAATAACTATACATATTTAAACATTATTTTATTTAAATATCTTTTATTAATTGGAATTTTTTTATTTGTTTTTTGGAAAAGTATTTCAAAAATATAAAAATGGGGGCTAGAAACTTTGTGCAAAATAAAATTTCAAAAAATGGGGAAATAAACAAAATTCATTGAGGGAATCCAACCAATAGCATTTTTAAAGTTTAATTATTTTAATTTGAAAATAATAACTATTATCCGACATACCGGTACACATTCTTTCAATTAATTGTTCCTTACATTGTGGCTTGCCGTGGTGGGTCTATGAAACTGACAGTTCTAAGCCTTGGATGATTGCAAGGTTCAGTTTGTAAAATTATAGTATTAAAATATTCTGCCCCTCATCCATCGGTGTAACTAGGGGTGTCCCGGCCCCGCCAGAAAGCTTCCTGCCCCCAAGAAAAATTGAGAAAATATGGGGCTTCCCAGGCCCACAGGATAGCTGGTCGCATGCCCCCCAGCCAAATTCTATAGTTACGCCCATGCCCTCATCCCAGAGTAAATCAATATTATACCTCCTTTTTCTATTGTTAGTTTTCATATTATAAATTACTAAAAAATAAACTACGATTAAGGCCAAATAATTTTATTTTAAGGAAAAATCTTTCTTTAAACCTTAAAAATAACACTCTTCTGCTTAGGTTTATAATCAAATTATAATTAGATGATTAGTCGTTTAAATAAAAATAAACATGAATAGGAAAATTTCCCTCTGGTGATTCTCACAAAATTCTATAAACTATTAGAGAATTTCCCCAGTTTTAAAAATTCTATCTCATCATCTTAGCTTCTTCTCAATTGTCTCATCCTTTCAAAGTTAAAACTCTCTCTGAGTGTCTGTCTGTCCATCTTAAAGCAATGATTTTGCGAATTTTGAGCTACTTTAAATATATTAATTAGAAAGGGAAAAAATATTTTTAAAGAATGACAAATAAATTTTTAACAACAAAATTCCATTCAGTGTAGTAAAAGTGAATGCATTTGATGAAGTTTTCAATTAAAAAATAATTCATTTGTGCATTGTTTGCTAAATTAAAAAAAGAAAAAAAAAATGTAGCCTATTTATAAAAAAAAATGCAACAAAATTCTGGAATAAATAAAATAGCATGTTCGTTTATTTAAATATAATAAATGTCAATTACTTTTTTAATATCCGCTAATTTTTTTTATCATCTAGTTTATTATTGCGTGTGAAATGCAAACGTGTCATCAATATCAACGAGTTTTTTCTCAGATTTTTTTTTTTTTTTTTTTGTTAAGTTATTTTTAAAGTGATTGCATTTATACAACTTGGAAATGATTTTATAATTATCTGAAGACATTTGTGGTCCCAGGATCTAATTCTCCCGAGACCGTCTAATGAGCGAATTTTTATTTTTTTTTGCCGCTTGATAGAAAATGAAAGGATCGTCAAAGAATCCTGGCCATGCCAATTTCCTTTTTAAAGGTTATATTCTATTATATACCATTTGAAAAAGGATTTTACCGACTGTATGGTTTAACATATATCAGGCTTCTCCCCCCTAATAGGAATACTATGATAGATTTAAAAATAATAAAGAAAAAAAACTCAATATTTTATTCCCTCCCCCTGGATACGCCAATGAACCCATTTTTTTAACATAATAAATCAAATTCTGAAAGTATCAAATCATGAATTCCTAAAAACAAATTATGAGATGATACTACTCGTATATTATTTTTTAAAATAAATACAAGCGTCAACGTATCATTTATCATTTTCAAGGTTTAAATTTTTTTTTTTTAGTGATTATAACAAGAAAAGAATTCGAAATAGAGAAAATAAAATATAAAAGGAAGAGATCTGTTATCGGTACTTGTTTTTAGCCTTTGTTAGAATTTTTATCTGGACATCTTGGAATGGCCAGACGAATAGCAGAGCGTATCAGGAGCTGGCCGGAGCCGCGCCTGATAGCCCAAGCGCGAAAGAGCGCAGGGGCAGCCAATAAAACATTAGGGATGCTTATCCGTATTTGCAGAGATGTCTCGAGTGAGGTTAATGTCTTATCAATAATAGACCAAGTGCCCTTAAAGCAGAGATCAGGGTCAATGGCTTGTTACATGCCCAGAGTAGAAAATGTTACCAATTAAATAAGAATGGAATCTAAAGAACTTTAAAAAGTACGTAAAGTATGGTAAAAATCCGTTTTTAAACTATACTTAAAAACCTTAATCTACTCTTCAAATGAATGAGAAAAAAGGTCATACAAAACTAGGGTCCGACCGAATCAAGATTTTAAATCGAAACCGAAAATTCGGTTGATTCCTATAGAAAACCTTTAGGCGAAACATATTACGAAATAAAAGAATTTGAATTTCGGTTTAAGGCGGAATAAGAGCGAAGTGGTTACGCATGTTTTTCCCGATAAGATGGCGTAGTGTGTCATAAAAAGTATGCCCAAATATCAAGTAATTCAAAAATTTGCCAAGAGATGTCAGAATGGTAGCTAATAATATTTAATGCATTTGGTTGATTTTCATTGATCTTTTAACAATAAATACTTTATAAATGTTATTATATATTATGTATCTTTTATAAAAGCATAAAAATATATAAATATAGGTTAATACTATATCGGCTGTTAGACTAGCCTGTCATCTATTGCAAGAATGCTGAACTAATTTGACAGTTTAATTTTAAATAAATCATCTAAGCTTATTTTAAAAATTTCTTAATTAATATGTGATTAATAATAACAATAAATTCATTTTTAAATTTAAAAAAAATTAAAGATTATTGGGACAGATTGTTTTTTTGTTTTTGCTTGATAACAAAAAAAATTAATTACGATATTTTTTAATAAGTCATTAAAAAAATTATAGCTCGATGTCCCAATAATCTCTTATGAATTTAATTCATTTAAAAAAAAACCGCATTGAAAAATTCCTTATAATAGTCTAGTTGTTTTTAAAGTACGTTTAGACGTCGCTTCTGAACCCCTTTAACTATGGTTTATTTGTAAAATTTACAACGTTTCGGCCACTAATTCTGTGGCCTTCTTCAGGTACGGTACAGAACGTAGTAAATTTTTCAAATAAACCACAGTTAAACCAAAAATCAAATTCTTTTACTAATGATAACAACTGTGAAAGCCTAAACTCCCCATTACAAAGATTTAAAAAAAGATCTCAAGGCTGTCCTAGTCAAAATATTTTTCATTTCGATTCGGAATTTTTACATACCGTATGAACAAAATACAATTTTATATAATCTCTATTAATATGACAAAACAACAAAAGAATGTTCTCTAAATTTGTATCTCAAATAACTAACAAGACATTTTCGATGAAGTATTTTAAAAAGATATTTTCTTAATAGAATTTAAATAATAGGCCTAAATAAATAAATTAGAAAATAAAAATAAATTGCTTTAAAAAATAATGGTAAAATAGATTTATGACAAACAGACATACACAGACCAGAGCAAGCTTTCTGATTCGCTAAAACTGGCACGAACTTCACACGCTATCTCTTGGCAATAACATGCGAACTGCTTTAGCTTCTTATTCATAAATCTATTTTTGCTCATTTTTCTCCTATAAAGTTGACAAGCAATCGATATACGTAACAATGATTCATTCCCGTTTAACACGTCTCCCAACAAAAAAGGAAAGAATGGTATCTGGTACTATTTGTTCTTTTTGAATAGATTCCAGTAGAGGGGAGATCGACAAAGAAAAGCCTTCATCTTGTTTTAGGGGTCTTGAAAAAAATCACATCGTGAATCATGTCATTCTTATTTTAAACAAAAAATTATCTTCGGCAGGCATTGAAACCAAAAAACGTATTGATAATATATAGCCTAGGTGAGTGACAATTTTTTTTTTTTGTTAAATTTTCTTGAAAATTGTCTGCCATGATTTTTTTTTATTTATTACGCCCTTCCAGCCACCAACCCTTGGGTTGCTCTTCTCTTATTCTCAAATATTATTCTCCTACTAGCTACTAATTGTAGAGTAAAATAATTATAATTTTTAAATGAAAGTGAAAATTTTATTTAATTTAATATTTTTTTTTTTATTTAAAAAATTATGTTGAAAGTTTTTGATGAGTGAACTCGAACTCTTTTTAATTACAAATCATTCATTCATTCATTTTCCGAGATGATTTCCTCCGCTTTAGGCTGTGCGGGTTGCCGCTCTACAGGCGACTCCATACAGCTGTCACATTCAACGTGAAAGAAATTAACTTTCGATTGTGTTTTGTCTTGAAATCATAATTACCATTCAAAATTATATAAATATTTTAGTGATTATATTTTATTTTTAAAAGGGGTCTTTAATCTAGGAAAAAATTTAATGATTTAAATATTCGTCTCTTTTAGACTATCTCCATTTTTCAATATTTTTGTTTCTTAGGGATTAATTAAGTGAATTGCCTGGGGTCTGAACCCACACCTCTTGACTTTAAAAGCAATCAATATTGAAATATGTCAACAACTCTAACCTCTAGACAACGAGGGGGAGGGGGACCCTATAAAATTTGAATGGTACACTCACTACAGGCATTTGTGTCAGACTTGTGGTTACTCTAGTGGTAACTTTCATGGGAATAATACTAAGGTGGGTTCCAATTTCCTTCCTCAGGAGGAGGCATCTCACAAATAATATTTTGCCATGGGGTGGATTTGAACTCGAGTTGTTTCCCAAGTCAGGATATATAGTAAGCTTAACTGCTAAGGAGGCTGATCGCGGCCGCCTCCACGCATTTATTATTATTATAGGATTTTTCGTCTTCTAAGACCCCGTGCCTATTTCCTCTGAAACCAAGAGAAGAGTTCTCTACCTCTGCGCAGCGGCGTAACTAGCCTTTGAGGGCGGAGGGGGCGAAGATCAACTGGGGCGCCGTTTTTCGTTGACCTTTTTTTTTTAGTATTCGAATCTCGTTCTATCTTTTTTTTGTAATTTTTCTCCGGATTTGTGATATAAAATGATTTTATTATGAAATTTCAAAAAAAAAATATTCGGAGATTTTGGGAAAAAGCCGAAAATCCGGAGGCGCGTGGGGCGCCAGAGGAGCGAGCGCCCCCTTCGGGCGGGCCACCTGGATACGCTACTGCCTCTGCGCTATGAGTTGAAATTAATTTACTATTATCATTGCGATAAAATTCTTAAAATATTCCTACAAGCATTTAATTATGTCTCAAATAAATGTAATAAATACACTTAAAATAATTTTCGTCTAAATGGTGTCAGTGGCCGAAAATGACAAAAATTTTATAAAAATTAATTTAAAAAACTGACAAATATATTTTGTATTCAGTTGGAAATGAAAAGAAAATTTGTTCATGTATTAGGCTATATATAAATATACATATATAGCCTTATTATTATTCAAATAGCACCAAAGTGCTTCGAGTAATTGGCAAAGGACCAATGAAAGTTAAAATTTTGTTTGACATTCCAGAAACGATTAGAAACAAATGCATTAATATATCTTATATATAGGCCCACACTTATAAAAATTAAAATTTGACAGATGCAAGTTTATTTGCGGAGGGAGGGGGGAGGCTATTATAAAGTTCACCGAGGTCATTTAGGGGTTTATTGACTGTATATTTATTAAATTATTTGTATCGATGGCACCTGGAGGACGCTTTTTTTCTTTTTTTTTAGATCACCCATCCGAGGTTGTGCCGTGCTTGGCGGTGCTTCACTGCAACGATCTTAATAGCTGTTCCTCTACTCTGTTGCCTCTATCCTCTGAAAATAATTACTTTAAAAAAGTTTTTGTTGATAATAAATCTCAAAATAAACAGAGCATTTTTTTTTATTTGGATTTATTTATGCCAATTTCGGCGTTTCTAACGGGATCAGTTTAGTAATCTGAAATTAACTCGAATAAGTTTGAAACAAGGCGAGGTGATAAATTATCTTTATTATACGTTCAATTCAACGATTGCTTAAAAAAAATATATATATTGGGAAGCGCCATCATAAAGTATTAATACGATAGTTCGAATTTTTTTAACTACGCTTTTTACTCTTTCGAACCGGTAAAATTAGAAGAATTATTTCGCCGGCAAGGCAAAAAAAAAAATTGTTATCGAGATCATTAAAATATTATCTTGAAAAACTGTATAATTAAACCGTATTTTTAATTATTGGCTATAATTTTCGATATATTTAGTTATTATATTGAGTGTAAAAATTTCATTTCGCAAATTTTTTGCGTCATAAGAATTCCAGAAAAGCAAAAAAAAAAATCTTTAAGTGTAGTTTTTTATTTTGCTTATATTTCTGGGATGTAACTTGGAAAATTTATAGTAATATAAGAAGATATTAACAGAAGTGATGAGCTTTCATTAATAAGAACGGGAAATTTTTCAACCTAGTTGTCTAATAATTTTTTATAACAAAAGGGGAAGTACCTTTAAATATTTCAGTTTATCTTCTAACAAATGTATTTATTTATATAAAAAAAAATGATAGTATTTATTAATTGACTTTTATATAACCTTTTGAAAGTATGCATGATGAATGAATTTGGAATGTTCTCTTTATGAAATTTGAATGGATCCTGAACAACATCACATGTCCTTCGATTGCATAAAACGTTGCTTCCTATTATTTTTTTTTTTCAATTGGTTATTATGAGTTTCAAAAAAAAAAAAAAAAAATGTACGATAAACAAGTTATGTGTTAATAGTTGGAAAAATATTTAAAATAGTAAAAAATTAAAAATATTTAATTAAAATCAAATTTTATAAGCTCTCTCTATCGTTGAAAGTTTAGCGTGCTAATAAATTTATACAGTAATTTTATCACAGATGAAATAAATATTAATCTCTGGTGAGAAGTGACTGTAGACTTTGAATTGGGTATAGGAGAATTTGCAGCCAAGATAATAAAAACTTTATTTAATTATTAACCATCGACGTTTCGGTAGCAAATCACGACCTTCTTCGGGACCTGTGGTCAGAATATTTATTTTCAGAAACAAATTGTATAATATTTATAAACAATGATATAATTTTTGTATAATATTTATATTATATAACATGATACAATTACAATGATAAATGAATATAATACTGTTAACATTGTATTCTAACAATTAATCGTAAGTACTTTCATCATATTGTTAAATAATATAAATATTATTAAAAAATTATATATTGTTTATAAATATTATACGATTTGTTTCTGAAAATAAATATTCTAAGGTCCTGAGGAAGGTCGTGATTTGTGACCGAAACGTCGACGGTTAATAATTAAATAAAATTTTTTTATTTAATTCCTTGGCTGCAAAGTCTCCTATACCCAATTAATCTCTGAGTTGAACATGTTTATATATTATTTATTAATTATATTTAGAGAAAAAAAAATCTAGTACAGAAAATTAGTATTAATTAAGTAAAGTCTCTTCCCGCGAAATCTCTCTTTTCAATCTCTCCTTGAGAAGGATTATTTATTTTTCATATTTAGCTCAAGGAGAGTTTATATACAGGAATATTTATATATATTTTTTAAATGTAAATAATACACAAATTAAGAGCCATTTAATTGTGTTTAAATAATTAAGAATAATTATTTAATTGACGGCGCCCTTGGCCGTGAGCGAGGAAAATAATGTTTTTATACCATGCCAAGCAAGTTGCCCACTTAACTAGCACTTGGTTTTTTTAAAAATGAAATAATTTTTGAAACAAATTAAATTCGCTTTAATTTGACTAGATATAATGGAGAAACTTCGAAATTATATCGTTTAAATATAATTTTTCAAATTTTATAACATTATAGGCAGGGATGGGCGTTAATCAGTTACATGTATTTGAAATACAAGATACCAAATACAATATTAATTGGTATTTTGTATCTCGTTACAGCATAGGCAAAATAATTGCTATCTTGTATTTCGTTACATTTTTTAGTAATTGGTATCTGAAATTCGAGATACCAAATACTTTTTTTTTTTAATTTGCCGCAGTATAAGAATCTTGCAGAGGGAGCTGAAATCGTTTTAATTTATTTAATATTACTGTATGTATGTAATCGTCGTGTGGGTTCTCTGCTCTGAATCTTAGTAAAAACCAGTAAAGAGAAGTCAATCAAAACGCCAAATTTTCACTCTTCGTTAAAAAACTTTTTTGCTTTCTTCTTTCAACCAGCTCTGAACGACTAAATCTTTGTTCTTCTGCCCCAGTTGAAAGATTGTTTTCATTTGCGGGTTTATTCATTCTCCATCAAGGTCCAGATTATCCGACAAAACTTTTGAAAACTTGGTTTTTTCAAACCTTTTTCATATTTTTATAAATAAATTTTTTTAGTGTCATGAATAATTTTATTGTTTTCGATTTTCCAAAGGCATTCTCCAATATAAGTTTAGCTGCCACTTTCCTAAACTAAATTTATTTAGGGTTCCAGATAGAGCCCTGCACGGGCCGATTTTTTTGGCCGGTCCGTGTCCGTATTTTTTTTTTGACTTCCCCTCCCGTACCCGGCCCGTAATTTTTTACCATTCTTCAGGCCCGCCCGGAATTTTTTCAAACCCGCCCATACCCGCCCGAGATTTAGTGAATGAATGAACGAATGTCTATTAAAATTAAATATACAAATTAAACACTAGGTTATTTGTTTCAAAGGTTTTATTAATTAAAAATTAACACTTAATACGTACGTACCCGTGCAGGGCTCTAGTTCCAGAATTACCCCCTGCAAAAAGTATTTTAAAATCAAGGAAAAATTTGTTTGTAATTGGTATTTTCAATGTATTTGAAATACGTAATTGGTATTTTGTATCTCGTTACACAAACCCGTGAATAATTGGTATCTTGTATTTCGTTACAAAAATCTGAAGTAATTGGTATTTTGTATCTCGTTACTCAAAATCGAGTAACTTGCCCATCCCTGATTATAGGGTACATTCATTGGGTGAATAGATTATGTTTCTTTACTCTAAGGAAGATGAATTGCATCCAAAATTTTTTTTATAGTCTTATTTGAAGATTTTTAATTATATTGAGATACTTTGCGAACTAAAATGCCACATGACTCGTCATATTGAATCAGGTAGCGAAATCAAATAAGAGAAACAAACTTGTTTATGCAGGGTGGAGCACACATGAAAATGCTGCATCCACTCACTCAGGGGAGCTAATGAGGAAAAATCCTCATTTATGTTAGGAAAATGGTGAAGTGTTGTTCAAATAATTTTTAATCAATAGACCATTTATTGAATTGTTTAAAACAATTGAATTTTTTATTCATTAATATAATTTTCGAGTTATAAATCTGTCTAATCTGTTTCTTGTTCCTGAGTGACGTCATTGCGTAAACAAAAATGAACAATAAACCAATTAGGCACATGTAAATGAGGTTTCTCCCTTGCTAACTCACCTGAGTGAAGGGGATACAGTGTTTCAATCGACTTTGCGTAGAAGTTTTTCTCTGTGTAGTATGAAAACACTAAGGGTTTCTCTTTTGTTTTGCATTAACTAGGAGAGTTTTATGATTAATAGGCTAATATTTAAAAATCTGGTGTGACTGGCGCACAGCACACAACTTTCTCTTACCTTCGGTAATCGAAAGTTGTGTACTGTGCTTGTCACACCAGATTTTTTGTGTCGACATGTATTTAGTTTCCGGCAGTAGGGTACAATTGAATTCAAGATGTAAAATTTATAAGTATGGGAAAATATTTATATTTTGATACCATGGCAACCATTTCTCCTATCTTTTCTATGGAGTACAAGAGTAAAGTGGTCTTCAGAAGATTTCAATCACAAAATGAGAATATACATTTTATAGAGAATCTAAAAAATAATTGATTTTTGAATTTAAAAAAAAATCGTTGGAGCAAATTTTGAGAAAATCGAAAAAAACTGAAAAAGTGCATCAGTAAAGTGCTAGTACTTTTTGGTCGATTTTGTTCAAAAGCTTCGTGTCACGTCCCATGGGGGTGCCTAACTTAAATATAAAATTTCAACTTCCTAGCTCTTTTCGTTCTTGAGATATTTTGTTCACAGACACACAGACAGACACACAGACACACACACACACACACACCCACAGACAGACCATGTCGCGAAAACCACTTTTTTGGATTCAGGGGACCTCCAAAACGTGAAGATCCATCAAAATCTAGACATCGAATTTTTGACATGAATCCGATACTTTCTCTATATATATATTACATATATACATAGGTAAGAGAAAGTAAAAATGCAAACATTTTTCAATAAAATGAAAAGACAATAAAGTTTCGAAGGCTAAAAATTACACTTATGGCTGCCTTACATGTTTTCTTTTTCTTTTAACCATAACCCCCCCCCCTTCCCAATGGTTGAATGTAGATGTGGATATTTGGACCCTGTTATGCATTAGTGTGTCAAGCGCCAAAAAAATTAAAATTGAGTTAAGCACGGAATATTGTTTCAAATGCTATAATTAATAGTATTTTTTATGAAATATGTCCTAAAAAAATCTTATTTAATTTTACTTGCACAATTGACAAAAAAATTATATATAATCCAATGAAAACAAAAAACTTTCATGTTAATTTTCTCAAAACTCGGTAGGTGGCGCTTGACACACTAATGCGTAACAGGCTCCATATATATCTGGATGAAAAATCGATAAATAAGGGAAAGAAAGAAGTGCAGCTATACTTCATTTATCAAGGCTCACTAGGTTGACGTTTCGATATTGGTTAAGATCATACTGTATTCAGAGTTTACAAGCTGTCAGTACAAATATACAATGAAATTCTTAATTATACAGTATATGAAATGAACAGTTAAGATAAGAAATATACAGTACATAGGTTTAAATAATTGGCAAAGACCGAAAAGTCAACCTAGTGGGCCTTAGTAAATGGAATATAACTAGCTGCTCTTTTTTCTTTCTCTTATTTATCTTTTATTTAAATAAATGTAGCTTTGACGAGTTGATCATTTGATTTATGAACCAGACGAATTAATCTCAATAACTCCAGTTGACTATTTTCATTTAAGTTTAGTTGAACCAATCAACTCCAAAATAAATTTGTATCAACTTCCGATCGATATTTAAAAATTGGAAGAAGTTTTTTTTAATTTCATGAAGGTCTTTTTTGGCAACGAAGGCCATTTAGACCTCCTATTTATTTCAATTGGATTGGTAGCCAATCCAATAGAATGCAAATCCGCAACCCTTGGTGCAAATGTCCAGCACGCTAACCACTACACCAAGGCCCGAGGGCTAATTGAAAGTTTATTTATATTTATATATTTATTTTTTTAAAAAAAAAAAACACACACTTTTTCTCACACACACATTCACACAGTCTTTTCGGAAACTTAGGTCATATAAGACTTTTGACGATAACCGTTATTTGAAAATATATGTATTTAGGGTCCAGGCCAAGTCATTTGGTATCCAAATGGCTTAAATAAAATCATCGGACTACTTGGGATCCGAACCCGCGACTCTTAGTATTCAAGGACAGCACGCTAACCCCTACGCCAAGTCCGATGGTAATTGGAATTTAAACATCATACTTATATATAATTGCCTTAAAAACGTGTCCGATGTGTGAAACAACCAATCAGGCCTCAGGGATAGCGCTGATTGGCGAAATACAGAGAGGGCGGAGCCGGAGAGGCAAATTCAAATTTTTTTTAACCAGGAGAGATATCAATTTGGTTTCTTCCCTAAAGCCTTCCCTTGATAAGAATCTAAATTCGTTGTTTCAGAGTTTTTTTAAATTCGGCAGCCCCCCCCCCCCCCAAATTTTTTAATTCTTCTACATCTTCAAATATAAACATGGTTTTTTGGATTTAAAATTCTTGAATGAATATCTATCAAGGGATTTAAAAGTTTAAATATTTTTTGTGTAATTGCCCCCCCCCCCCGAAATTTTTAATTCTTCTGTTTCTTCAAATATTAACATGCTTTTTTGGATTTAAAATTCTTGAATGAATATCTATCAAGGGATTTAAAAGTTTAAATATTTTTTGTATAATTGCCCCCCCCCCCCGAAAATTTTAATTCTTCTGTTTCTTCAAATCTTAACATGCTTTTTTGGATTTAAAATTCTTGAATGAATATCTATCAAGGGATTTAAAAGTTGAAAGATTTTTTGTGTAATTGCCCCCCCCCCCCCCGAAATTTTTAATTCTTCTATTTCTTCAAATAAAAAGATGCTTTTTTGGATTTAAAATTCTTCAATGAATATCTATCAAGGGATTTAAAAGTTTTAATATTTTTTGTATAATTGCCCCCCCCCTCCGAAAAATTTAATTCTTCTGTTTCTTCAAATCTTAACATGCTTTTTTGGATTTAAAATTCTTGAATGAATATCTATCAAGGGATTTAAAAGTTGAAAGATTTTTTTGTGTAATTGCCCCCCCCCCCCCCCCCCGAAATTTTTAATTCTTCTATTTCTTCAAATAAAAACATGCTTTTTTGGATTTAAAATTCTTCAATGAATATCTATCAAGGGATTTAAAAGTTTTAATATTTTTTGTGTAATTGCCCCCCCCCCCCGAAATTTTTAATTCTTCTGTTTCTTCAAATATTAACATGCTTTTTTGGATTTAAAATTCTTCAAGGGATTTAAAAGTTTAAATATTTTTTGTGTAATTGCCCCCCCCCCGAAATTTTTAATTCTTCTGTTTCTTCAAATAAAAACATGCTTTTTTGGATTTAAAATTCTTGAATGAATATCTATCAAGGGGTTTAAAAGTTGAAAGATTTTTTGTGTAATTGCCCCCCCCCCCCCGAAATTTTTAATTCTTCTGTTTCTTCAAATCTTAACATGCTTTTTTTGATTTAAAATTCTTCAATGAATATCTATCAAGGGGTTTGAAAGTTTAAAGACTTTTTGTGTAATTGCCCCACCCCCGAAATTTTTAACTTCTATTTTTTTTAATATTACCATGTTTTTTTGGATTTAAAATTCTTGAATCAATATCTATCAAGGGGTTTAAAAGTTTAAAGATTTATTGTGCAATTGCCCCACCCCCGAAATTTTTATTTTAAAATTCTTGATTTTTTTAATAGGTCCCTGTCCGCCTGATTTCATTTGCATGCCCGTTGGCTCGAATCAGTTTATTAAAGGGAAATTTAGGCTTGCTTCTTGCCCGTAATTTTCTCATGGCCTTCAAAACCCAGAGGCCGGGCAGGGCGAATACTCAAATTTTAAACTTGATTCATTGTATTTTCATTTAGGCAAAAATAATATGGGCTTTAAAATTAAGAGAAAAACTACTGATCACGTATCGAGACGCCGCCCGCCAGGGCCAAGTTGAGATGGGCGCGGCGAAGCCGCGCCTTTCTCAACTTGTTATTAATATAATTGTTTTTAAATTTACAATTTCTTTTAAACATTAAAGTTTATTTATATATTTTGGTTCCTGGTTGATATCAGAACAATTTTTATTTTTAAAATAAATTGGATTAGAATCCAAGAAAGGAAAGTCAAGGAAAGTGTCTAATTGGATGGATGATATATAGCTAGCTAACTCTATATGTGTGATAGCAACATCATGTGAGTTAATTTTTTTTTCAATGATTGGTAGCTTTTTTTTTTATTACAAAGAGGAACGATAATGGTGTCTTGGAATGCGGAGATCTTTGCGAATTAGAGTGACGTTAACATTTTCATTATTAGATGCAACTCCGTTATCTCTCTCTATATTCTGGACAATTAAATACGTATTAAAAGTCATCGTGGTGATTGACATCCCTAAGAAGGGAAAAAAAATCATTAAAATAGAGATATTATGCAAATTTCTTTACAAAAATAAATCAATGTCTGTCTATTTTATTATTTGAATTATAATATTAATAACCTAGATTGTTTGAGTATAAGATAAATGATTACAAAACAATAGATATTGTATAAAAAAATAAACAATTGTTATTCATTTTGGACGAAAATTACCTACGGAAGCCCAAAATCCTCAATGGATCTACCTTGATCTCGCTAATTTAAAAGTAAATCTTACTCAAGGGCGGATACAAGAGGGGGGGGGGGGGGGGGGGTTTCCCCCCCCCCAGATTTGAAAAAATTCTTTTTTTTTAAAAAAATTTTTTTTATATTTAAAACATTAAAAATTAAAATTTTAAAATTTGTTTTTTTTTTTTATTTTCTAAAAAAACAAAATACAATCCTTCTATAAAATAAAAAAAAAAAAAAAAGATTGTGGTGTGCGCCCCGACCCACCCCCCCCCCCCCCCCCCCCCCCCCAGATCTCTCTCTTCCTATCTTACTAGATATAGCTGAATAATTAAGATAGATATATTTATCAAAGAGAGAAAAGATTTGAGTAAAAAAAAAAGTTATTTGGATAATTTAGATTTTAAAGATAATGGAGTCAGGGAGATAACAATTGAGCTATGAGGCTAAAATTTTATATTTAAGTTAGACACCCTCCCTTGGGGGGAAAGGTGCGCGTCTCGGGGGTGATAATTTTGGAAGTTTCCAGCGGCCACAATTTTGAAGCTATCGATCTCAAATTTTTTTTAAATTAAAGCTATTTAAAATATCTACAACGTATAGAAGCCCTTTTTTTTGATTTTCGAAAAAATAAATTTTTTTTTTTTGATTAATCGCATTAAATAAAAGATATTTTTAAAAAAATCCACTCTATATCTCATAGATAATTAAATTAGTAATCATTGTGTTAAAAAATAATTAATTTTTTACCCTTAATTAATTAGGTGGAACCTTTCAAATGAAATGGAATAAATCCCTTGTATCCCTATGGGAAAAACTAACGCCATCTCTTGCCGCCTAGAGTAACTCGGTAGTCAATCGTCTTCTAACGGCTTTTCGAGACCGCGCACCTTAAAAAATGATAGTAATTTTAAACGACGTTTGAAATATAGAAAATATTTTATATATTTTGAAGAGAGGTAATCGCACGGATCGTCCAAAAATCATCCATTCGGAAAATTTTCTAACTACATCCCTGCTGCAAATTAAGAGAGTTATATTCAAATTACTTTCTTTAGATCAAGTCCTTTCTCTACTTGAAATAATTTTTAAAATACCTTAAAAAATTTATATACGACAAATGGATTATCTCCCAAGAATGTAGTAATAAAGGGAATATTAAAATAATATATGTATTCCTCAATCATTAAAATTATCAAATCATAAATCATATGAAAGAATGACTAAATGATAAATGAGTGAATATATAAAAAGTGAAAGACGATGGAGATGTTTTTATTATTCAATACATACACTCAAAAGGATTATTTATTATATCTGCATTTATCTCTGAAACCAAGAAAATTACTAAAAGAACACAAAGAATATAAATAAATTATATCTTTATTATATATCACTTCTTTTCAAATGTCTACCTTTCTATGTGAATTTTTTCTTTGGAGACGATGTGAATTGAAAAAAAAAAAATTTTCAGTGTTAAATAAACTGTTTAGATTTGTAGATAATTTTCAAAAATGAATAATATTAAAAAAGAGCCTGCGGGGGGGGGGGGGGGGGGGGGGGGGGGGGGGGGGGGGGGGGGGGGGGGGGGGGGGGGGGGGGGGGGGGGGGGGGGGCTAATATATAACTAATTAATTGTATTTTTCAATATTTTTATCTAAATTTTAAAAAGATAATCTCTGAATCTGATAAGGACTTCAAAAATACAAGATTTTTGAAGTCAAATCTTTTATTTCATTAAATTATCACACTCAGGCAAATGTTTCGGTCTCAGGTCTAGGCCAGCTTCAAGGTGTGCAAAAAATAGTTTCTTCAGATCAGATGGACTGGTCAATGCAAGTTTAAATTAATTGTTAGTAAATACAAATTAAATAAACTTTATTTCTCAGGAGAGAAAGCGAATCACTGATCCTTATAACATGAAGCAAGAGCTATACTTTAAAAACAGGGAGTAGTAGCCTGTCTATCTTTTTTACTAACGGTTAAAATCGTGGGTTCAAACTTATTAAAATATTTAAAAACTAGCCGCGGCGCCCGCCTTCTGCGGGCTTCGTCCCCCAGGACCCCCCGACAGCTGCTTGCCCTATTTGTTGTCACAAATAAGTCACGTCACTTAGTGTGCGCTATTCCCATAAAAACCTATGTAATGTGACGGCTATTGCGTGACAAGTCACCCGTGTGCGCGTGCCCTTAATTATAAAAAAAAAATTCATTACTATTTCAATCCAGTGCCTGCTTGAGGATTTGTTTACATTCATAGAATACACAAATGGAAAGATTACATAAATATTTCTCTATACATGGGAGAAATCGTAATTTTATCAATTAATAACTCAGCCCTCGGGGCTTGGAGTAGAGGTTAGGGTGCTAACCTCGTATACCAAACGTCGGGGTTCGGACCCCAGGCAGTCCGATGATTTTATTTAAGTCATTTGGATACCAAATGACTTAAATAAGAATGCCTGGACCCTAAATAATATATATTCATAACGGTTATCGTCAAAAGTCTTAAATGGCCTAAGTTGCCGAAAAGACTGTATGAATGTGTGTGTAATTGGAAGTGTGAATGAGAAAAAAGTGTGAATGTTTAAAAAAAAAAAAAAAAAAAAAAAAATTAATAACACAAAAGTTATAGGAATTTCGGGATGAAAATAATTTTCCTGTAAGATCCCTAGAAGGTCCTTTTTAAGCATATAAAATTTCGTTTCAAAATTCCAACTGGAAGTTGCCCAAATAGAGCGTGACAGACAGACGGACATTAGTGAATTATATAAACAGTATCTGATTGTACAGTGATCCCTACAATTAAGTCCCCACCCGATAGCTTTAGACTTAAGTATATGGTATAGTACAATATATATGGTGTATAATGAAATAATTTTAAAGACCGAAAGGGCAAAACGTAAAATCTGGTACAGATGATTGTATTTTATTACCTTTTCAAATTTAAAATTATGTCACCATTTACCATATACTATACGTTATACTTAAGGCTAAAGCTATCAGGTGGGGACTTAATTGTAGCGCTCACTGTACTAGATGAATCTTCAATAACATTGTGAAGTAAAATTTACTTGTATCCTAATGTTTTTATTTAGGAGCAAAGTGAAAAGAAAGTTTGATAGAATTTATTTCTGCGATTGCTTCTGTAAGGTACACTTCCCTTCATAACGTTAATGAATTTTGTATTAAATAATTTTATTCTTATGTTGAAATTTTTCAACTTAAGACCATTTGACCGTTAAATTAGAAACCAGAATCACAAACGAAAAATCCTTTGGTTGGATGAAGATTTTTCTTACAACGTCAAACGTTCCAAAGATTAGAATCTTGCAATTTGTTATTTGCTAGCATTCTACCATGATGGTCATAGGCTTATACTTTTTGTAGTAACAAAAACAATAAGCCGTATTAAAATTTAGCGTGTTATCTATTAATCACAATTAAAACGCTGATTTAATCTCTGATTAAATAAAAATAAAAAAAAAGCGGTGAAATCCATTGAGAGAAAATCTCACCCTGATAACAATTGTTCCCAGAAACCGAAAACCAGGACAAACATTTGTTGCCAAAGAGAATAATTATTTTAATGAAACGTTTTGATTTCTATTTAATCTTGTAAATTTATTTGTATAAATATTGCATCCTTGAAATTTTAAGCAATTTTTTAACACAGCAAATTTTAAGTAATTTTCTAACACAGGAATATTATTTCCTAGCTCTGATCGATTTGAAGGAATTTGAAATATTCTAATTTTTTAAATCTAAGATGACCGTCTGCTCTAGGTATATGCCAAAACAAGGAGAGCTGAAATTGTTTTCATGTATTAACAATTAAAATAAAACTTCTTGGTTGGAATTTTGAAACAATTTGAAAAGTTAGGTGTAGATGGCTTTGCTGAGACCATGGCTTCAAGTTCTTCTTGAACTTCCCATCCATGATGGAGGGCACAAAAGAATAGGCCAGAATCAAGGCAAAGAATGGAAATATATTTTCGCCACTTTAGTACTCAAAAGTGAAGACGTTTTAACAACTTTTGGTAGGCTTAACACAAAAATTGAATTTTCGGAATGATTCTCAGCAGACGAATATATAGCCTATACATTGATTATATTTAAAAAAATCTTTTGATTTATAGTGAATTTATCTCAGATGAAGACATGTCTTTGGTATTTTCTTAAATTTTAATTTGAAAGATGTGCCAAACAAAAAAATTAAATGATTTTGCACAAGGCAAGAAACACAGGGGAAAAAAAGCTTAAAACAAGGCTTCACACTTTCACGCCCACTAGCCCGTCTCCTAAGTGGTGGCTCACTGGTTGTTTTTAATTGGAATATCCCCCTCACTGGGACTAGATCCACTGAAACATCCCTGGAGGTTTGATCATCATACTACTAATAATATAATGATTTTAGTAAATTTTTTTTTATTTTCTAGAAGAAATTTCCAAGAGTGTTCTCATCAATATAATCTCATCTATTTTAATAATGAAAAGAAAAGATTTGAATAGCGCTAAAAATAAAACTATTTCCGGCGTAAGGATAAAAATAAGAGAAGCTTCAGTGTCGTAAGATTATGTTGATACAGTCATTCATGAATTTCAGATGTGACATCCATCGATAATTCCTATCTTTATATATGTCTAGTGACTTTTATAAGAAGGCTAGATAATACTAGATCTTTTGGAATTTAAGTTTAAAGTAGATCTTGGAAAATATTTACAGTGTATATCTAGATATCTATATGATCTATATGATGCATACTCTTTATGAGAGCGATAATAAATATAAATAGATATGAGCGTGAGAGGGAAAAAGTGAACTCGTTGCAGAGACTGAGGCTTAATGATGAAAGAGGAGAAGAAAGAGTGGTAGGTAAAAAAGAGAAGACTCTCTTAGCTCGGGTAACTTGTGATCGCCATTCAAACACTCCAACCTCCTTTTTTGGAATGAGGACTATAATTGAGCTTAGAGATTAGATCAAATAGGTAAAAAACCTTGATGATAAATAAATCAGGACATCTTAAAAGGGGTATTTTCGTTGAAATGATTTTTTATAGTCTGCTAATAGCTATATTAAATATATAGGTAATAAGATAAAATAAAGTGAGTTTTATTGGTGTAGGTCGAGGGTCCGGTGGCCTGGTGAAATGACAGCACAACACGCCTATGCCCCGGAAAGGCTGGAGATCCTGGGTTCGATTCCCGGAGGTCATGAAATATTTGGCCTCCCCAATAAAAAACACTCAGTAAAACATTTAACTTCTAAACCTTTTTGTTTCCCCCCCCAATCTTGTTAAATAAAATAAAAAGTTTACTTAGGTATTACCTAAACAACAATAGAGTCAAAATAACTCTTAAAATTTTTTTATCTAATTTGGTTAATTTAAAAATTAAAGAATGAGAAGAATATTGCGGGCACATCGGGCCGGGGAGGGCGGAGGGGACAGCTTGCAGACCAATGGCCGCTCAGTCGGGCGTGAAGTGACTTCCGGGCCTCAGCTAGCAGGTGGATACTCGGGTACTCGTTCATAGTCGCCGACCGGGCGGAAGTGCCTCACCGAACCCTTCTAGGGAAGTCAGCCAAGGGCCACAAAGCACGAAACACAAAGCACAAAAGCAAGAGAGAAGTGACTCGCCCAGGAAACATCCGGGAAGACTTTGTTAGACCAATTGGACTTTGATTGGCGACATACAGGAGATCTTAATTCACTCCCAAGGGGAGCATCAATTCTGGATAAGTTAATAGTCTTTGGTAAATAAAATTAAATCATATGGTCAGCATGCCATTGCCCTTTTAGATGATGCCTCTTTTCGGATTAGTCATAGATTTGCTTCCCCCTCCCTGGCCAATTAATTGATGAATAAAGGGTCTATCACAAAAATCTGGTAGCAATTATATTCCCCATACCTAGACCTAGGTCATTATTACTATAAGATAAAAAAAAATTGTAAATATTTATATGATTTGTTTTTAAATGTGAATCTGGTTTTCTAAACTCGAAACGATGTCCCCATTGTTCAGTGACGCAGATAATATATCAATTAAATTACTTGCACTTTTCATGTGTGATTTAATTTCTTTTAAAATGGTTAATTAGTGAAATTCTTTTATTGAAAAGTGTTTAGTATCTAACACACATCTTATTGTTTTGTGATATACAATTAACAACGGTGGGAATAAAAAGGAAAAAAAAATCACTTTCTAAAGAAGAAAAAAAAAAATACTTCAACTTTGACAGATAGGCTATCTATCTATGTTTAAATTTTCGTAATAAGCAACTAAACAAATTTAAAACTTTGATAAACTTTATATAGCCAGAGTCTCCAAATAAAAATAATAAATTTATTAACAGCCTGATTAAAGGCACAAGTCCTCGGTGGCCTAGTCCAACAAGCTACAATACAAATTTACAAAACACTAATCCGGGAGCAAAATTAAAAAATGTCTAGCGATTAAATAAATAAATAATTTTGAAAAGGATAGAAGACGCATCTAAAAATCGGTTAGCTTGTATAATAAAAAAAAATCATTTAAGCAATTTGCATATTTGTAGAGCAAGATTGTAAAATTAAAACTATTTGTTGTTTTTTTTTTTATGTGGGTTTAGCAAAAACACTTTGTCGATTTTATCATTTGATTTCCATGTGAATAAATATAACCTATAAAATAACTTTATTTCTGTTTCGTTACCGGTTTAATAGGTTTTCAATTACTTTTCCCACGGTTTCGTTTTCAAGATAGTTATTGATATAGTTTCACTGTTAATAATAATAATGTATTATTTACATGCTCTTGATTTATAATAATAGCTTCCCTAATAGATAGTCTTTAATTTATATTTTCTTTTCTTTCAAAAAGATGAGATGATTTATGTATAATCTCCCACTTTTTTCCATGTCCTATTTATTGAGCTAATTTGTTATTCAAATTTGCAGTTTTTTTTTTTTTTTAGAATGATTTAATTGACTGCTTAATCTTTTTTATTGTAAATTCGTTGATTTTTTTTATTACCTATTGACTTTAAAAGTGAGATGATGTAAAAAAAAGAAGAAGCTGAATTCATAATATGTTACAATTAAATTGTGTGACCAAATGGAAATAGATTTTTTGGAATCATTTTACTAACATATAAGAACTGGAGGAAGGTGAATGCATTCATCTGCCTTAAAAAAAGATAAATTATATACCACAAGGGCCGGTAACTTCATCTCTGGGTAGTTAGTGGAGTCTCTGTTAAGTAGCTTTTTTTTTTAGTGCAGAAACCCTCTTCAGTTTTATTCTTATAGTAAAATATACATCATCTCATCATTTTATAGGGATCGTGCGAGAAACATAGAGGCAGCACTATAGCCTGAAAGTAAGCGCTGTCTCAGTGTTCTTTTGATAAACCTTGTGGAATGTAAACATCCATTGCAAACAACATAAAATATTTAAAAAAATGGAAAAAATAATAAAATACTGATTTCAACTAGTTGTCAGTAATACTATACGGCGGCCCAATGTTGAAAAAGAGAAAAAAAAATATTCAACTCAAATCATGTCTCATGTGGTAGTTGAAAAACAAATTCTTTGAAAGTGTCATAAGCGTCAAAGTCACATTTAAATCCAAATCATTCGTTTTATATTCAAGTTCTCATCAATATGAGGAAATAATGAATTTGGAACTTTAGATAAAATTTTAAAGTTCTTTAATTCGTTCACCATGTGGTCCTCCACAGAAGCAATGATGCAGGTAGTTATGTTTCATCTACTTCTTCCGGGGTGAATTGGTCTTTGTGAACAAAAAGAGGATTTATTAGTACTTATTAGTTTATTATTTATTAGTACTAGTAGCTTTTAGTAATTCACGAATTTTTAATAGCCGGATACCTCACAAGGATTGTATATTTTTTAAAAATATTTTTGCTTCCAGGAAAAAATCGAGGTGAAATATAAGACGGATGTTCCGATTTTTCGTGTTTATAAAATGAGTATTACTACAAATTCTCGAATCTTGATTTGGTACCCAGTCTTTTGGGTTTTCTCTGAAATCGAAAAAAGTTTTAAGGTTAAGTTTTGCTATGAAATAAATGTCATAAATATTAAGAACCTGGTTAACAAAATGAGTTATTTTTTCATGCGTCGAGTTTAATCTCAAAATTCATTTTAATTATGTAATATATTTGTAATTAATTTTGGACTTAGTCATAATTTTTTACTGTTTTTATCCACTGCTTCGTTGTTTCGCTATTTTCATGTGGCTATCTGGAAATTTATAAAATTTCACTTTCACATCCATTCCAGGTTTCTGAAGTGATGTATTATTCAGCCACGGATACAGCAATTTTTTTCTTAAAGTCGACAAACTTCAAATAATCTCAATATATTTAATTAATAATTATTCAAAAATAAATCACATGTTAAATATTTAACAAATCCCCTCGACTAATTAAGATGATTGCCACTAGTTGGCGCAAAGGTCTAGACGCTAATGGTCCCTATTGAAAAAAGAAGTATATATATTTGTTATTTTAACAATAAAATGATAAGATGTGATGATATTTTACAAAATGTTAAAGGTTAGGGGCCGCTTGCATCAGAGGTAGCCATTTTGCTTTCTAATTGATAACCCAGCTTTCGAGTATATGTATATGTATGCTGAATTTTTCGCTTAGGTCTCTGTTAAATTAGTTCAAGCTCAAAGTTCTGTTTAATATTTAACAAAAGAGTGATATTAGAAACACAAGCCTGGCACCAGCATCCTAACTTAACGAATATAAATAACAGAAACAATCTGCAATCTATCTATCTTCTTTTTGTTATTCATTTTATGCCAGTCAGGGTTATATTTCTAGGATATATGGCAAGCTGTTGAAGATGAATATTTTAATATTTTCTAATATCCAAGTTGAAACTATGTTCGAGGGTTGGCAACTTTCTCTGGCGAGTCGAATATTCTCCTAACTTCAGTTAACGCATTGCAATTTTTAAATTTTGGTAAAAAAATTAGTTTTTTTTAAATTAATTATTTTAATTTATAATATTTATTTAAATTGTATAGTATTGGTGCAGGGTAGGCAGCCAGGATTAGAAATAAAACACAAATTTTATTTCATTCTGCTCGACGACGTTTCGGGTGCTAATCCCCCCCTTCCTCAGGTGAAATTTAAATTAATTTAAATTTTTATTTTTAATAATTTTTATAAGTTATGTGTCTTTATTGAATTGTTAGCTTCACAAAATCTTTAATAATGAAGAGGGTTTGTTCTCTGGAAGAGAGTTCTGCATTACACCCTAACTATAGGTCAACTAACTATCCATACATGAAGCACCCGGCTCCCTTTCAGAATTCTGGAAAGGAGATTTAAACAGGATTATTTTTCTGAAGAGGGAGTTTATGAATAACAGAATAGCAGAATGTTAAAAGAATTTATGAAAAATTACCATCCTTTTTTTTTTTAAATTTATAACATTTTTTGTAATAAATTATGTAACAGAAGTTCCGTGATAGTAGTATAACCTTTTTTTTATCCTTTTAATAAACAAACCGAGCAATATGGACATTCAAGGTCGTTGATTATTCAATATTTTGTAATTTATATTATTAAAATATCTGAAAGGTGAAATTTTTTCTCGTTACCTATTAGACAATAAATAAATTGCATTTTTTTTTATTTGATTTTAATAAATATTCTATTAATCTTTTTTTTTATTGTATTTCATTTAAATTAAATATATTTAAAAAAAAAATGAGAACCGAACGGATTTAATTAAATGATTAAAGATAAATGATCCATGGATTGGTCAGAACATGTCCTTGATGATTTGTATAAAATCTAATTGCTTTATTTTCATTATAATAGGGATGTCAAATGGGTTTTGAACCGCGTGTCAAAATAAGATAAAATTTTATCTAATATAATTGGAACTGATTTTTTTTTTTAGTTTATATGACTCCATTTGGAGGAGGACTAACAAAAATGCTAACTAAATTTTGATTTTATTGATAAAACCAATTTTATCAATGTTAAATATTTTTTTTTTAAATTAATTTAAATCGTTTTCGACATCTGAGGTCATTTAGACTCAGTCGCCATTTTTCTAACTGATTGTGTTAAAATTTTGAAAATCTTAATTCTCCAACTAAAGCCTCTTTATTCACTTGCAGAGTTTACTATTTTTTTTAAATTTATTTTCGATTGGTAGCCAATTTAAATGAAATTAATTTTTGTCACATGAGACGGGTCGCGAATCCTTGGCCCCGGCACAAGAAGCAGATACTCTTTCATTCATTAAGCCATGACCCAAAGGGATAATAATAAATATATTTTATTCTTTAATTAAGATTTTCAAAAACAGAAGGTTTTTGTTTATGAAATAAATAAATAAATATATTGTTTAAAAAAAAAATTGTTTTATATAATAAGACAAGAACAGTTAGAATGAGATAAAAAAATCGATAAGGAAATGAAACAAATAGATAATTGCATATGGAACAAAATGATTTATGACATTTTCTCACCAAATAAAAAATAAATTAGTTGTTTCTTGATGGCTGGATATTATGATATGAGGATGTGGCATAAGGGCAGCCAACAGTAAAGAGAGTTTTCAAGTAAATATAAATTGGTAAAAACGTTGCTACACTGCCATGTAAACAAACCCGACAATTTGACATCATTTTTGTATGTATCTTACTATTTTTTAATTCTGTTAACTCTTGTGTTAATTATCTATCCATTACAATAAAATTGTTTGACTGATCGTAGGTCCTGATGAAGAGTGCGATCGGCACTCGAAACGTCGACAAAAAATAAAAAAACAAATTTTATTTTATTTTTCACCTTGGCTGTCCTTATGCCGCATCCTCATATAAAAAATAAATTTATTAAATAAATAAGAGAAAAAAAAATATATAAAATTATAAATATCTACCAGTAATTAGAATAATTGAAAAGAACAAACAAAAAATTCTCATTTTAACCGTGGTGGTATAAGTGGGGTTAAGGAATGGTACAAAAAAGATCATTTAAAAACTAAATAGGGAAAACTTATATATAAATGAATTTTAAGAATTTTAAGTTGTTTGAATTTCGAAAAAAAGAGGAAAAAAAATTTGATGATTTTACTTTCGATTACCATAGAGAAGAGAAAGTTGAGTTATGTGCAGTTAGAGCACACCCGATATTTTCCTTTTATTCAAATTTTTGAAAATTTACAGCTTCCAGTTATGGATAATAATATTTTAAAATATTTTCCATAAATTGATTCAAAATTACCTTAAAATTAAAAACAATTAGCAGGCCTAATATAATAAATATATAGAATTGCTAATAACTTAAAAAAAATAATAATAAAACTATGATTAAAACTGGGCCACATTGGTTGCCTATTAGACAGGCGCACGAAGATGTTCCCTGTTTACTCGGCCAGATCACATATTCTTATAATAGCTAAGCAATAAAATAACCATTTCATAATGAAAAATGAGCTTTATATTTTCTCTCCCCCATTTTTAAAATACTTCTAATCAAACGTCCAATTAATACCTAAAACACGTCCCCTTCTTAGATAGATCACATTTCACAATTTTATGACCTGTTCTTTGTTTGGTGAATTTCATATTTCAATCAAAATCTTTCACCAGAAAGAAGAAAAAAAAAAAAAATTATTCGACCGAGCGACAGACAGACAGACAAGGTCAAATTTCCTCTGCAGACAAACACACACATACATTCTCTCTCCAAGTATCCGTGACGAATTGCCTGGAAAAAAAAAATTCGTTCCATGTTGTTTCAAGCTTTAAATATTAGACGTTATATGAGGACCACCAGATCAAAGACGAATCCGACAGGTGTTCTTTGCATTTGTCGGGAAATAAAACAAATATTTCTCAGTTCTATATTTAACTATTTGTTGTGAATGAATAAATAAATCAAGATATTAAAGAAAAAAAAAAAGTTATGCAAGGTAAATCCTTGTCCAATTAGATGGCTTACAAATTGAATCCTATATAATTTATTTATAGCTACATATTAATATATAGAAATTTTTTAAACAAAAACAACCTTCATTTATAGATACAAAAAATAATTTCTTCTTTCTTTCTAATGAGTCTTGTATCTCTATTAGGAATTAAATAAAACAGTCTTATTATATTAAAATTCAAAACCACAGCTATGGATTTTGATAACCTGAGGTAGGAAAAGAAAAATAGTTCTCTGATCTTTTGGAGTATATATACTATACTATATGACATAAAAATTAGCTAACAAATGATTTTCTGATTCTGAGAAAAAGAATACCGTAATCTAATTCAATTTATTGAAAATTATTTATTTATTGTCAAAAGTTTATTATCTTTGGGAAGAAATCGAGTGCCGGTTCTTTAAAATCTTAAAAAAAAAAAAATGTATTTTCTGAAAATCAACTCCCCAAAGATAATACAAAATTAATATAATATCGTTATTGCAGAAATCACATCTTTTACAATTCTCACCTTGCCCTGCCTGGACCTATGGCTCAGAGGTAGAGCATTAGCTTCTGGTGTCAAAACAAGGCTCTACCTAGCTAGTATATTTCAATTTCATAGATTATTAAATCCCCCTATATAATAAATGTATCTCTTCCATAATTTTATAATCATTGTGACTTCTGCATCGACGATATTTTAATTATAAATAATTATAACTGGGGAGTTCAAATTCAAACTCAGAACAGCTGGATACTTGACTTAGGAGAAAACAATTATAAAGTTATGTTTGAACTGAAGAGGCATAAGAATTTTTTTTTTTTATTCAATTTGTATAGTTTTGAAGTAATTGAATTCCACATGGAATACTTCCGAATCTAAGAGAGCAATTTAAGGAGGAAACGTAATTATTTCAAGCGTGCCACTTGAGCGATGTCATCCATAAAAGATATAGTAAATTGAATTTTAATATTTTAAGCATTTCTTCAAACTGAAACTACCCGAGTAAAAATGATTAAAAATGATCGAGGGTTCCACACGCCCACAGCAGGTCTGCATAGTGAACCTTTAAGGTAGCATTCCGATCTCGGCAGTGACTGCCCGGCAGCCACTGCCCGGCAGCGTCTGCCCGGCAGCGACTGCTGTGCGGCGCTGCCAGAAGCATTCGGATAGCTGCGACCGCTGCCCGGCAGTAACCAAATAGCCTTTATAATTCTTCTCTAAATCATTATTAAAATAATGTTTTTAATATTATCTTCATAGTTATCTTATTTAAGAGACCAGATGAGGTTGATTATATGTATGTATTTATTACAGGGCCGGAACTAGGAGATTTTTTAGGGGGGGCAAAATTTAATTTGCCGCCCCCTCCTTAAAATTTTCCCTGATCTCAAAAATTTTTAGAAATTAAATCAACCAAAAACTCTCATCATTTTCTTCAGTAAATGTCGCAATCTTGGCAATTTGAAGCGAGCAGCGCTGCCGGGACTGCTCTCGGAGCGGCTGGGCAGCGCTGCTGGAATCGGGCAGCCACTGCGCCCCCCGGCGGCGCTGCTGGGTCGCTTGAGTCGGAAACTAATTCATAGAAATTCATTTGAGCGGTGCGACGCGGCCCAGCAGTCGCTGCCGGGCAGTCGCTGCTGGGCAGCCGCTGCCGAGATCGGAATGCTACCTTTAGGGACACACAGGGATATACACGCCCGCACCAGGGATAAACACGGTAGATCTAAAATGACCAGAAGAAAAAATGTTTGTCCCTGGTGCGGGCGTGTGTATCCCTGTGTGTCCCTGAAGGTTTACTATGCAGACCTGCTGTGGGCGTGTGGATCCCTCGAGCATTTTTTATCATTTTTTTTCTCGGGTAGCTACACAAAGTATTTTTGAACTAGGCTTAGTATACTAGGGTATATTATTATGAAGTTAATTTAAAAGAGAAAAGTGCCGGAAAGATTTAAAGCATGAACAAAACTAATTAATAGAAATGTAAATATTTTTTTATATATCCAGGCCATTTGTTTTTGATTTTATTTTTTTTTTTTTTTTTTTTTTACAGATATATCATATTTTTTAATGCAAATTCTGTCATCACTTCTTGAGTGGAATTAATATATGCTGTTTCTGTTTACTCTATCTCTAAAGAAATGTTTCGAAACAAACTATTAATATATTTTTTAAGTTTTGAAATACCTAGCTGTTAGAGCAGAGACAAGACTCCAGTGTCATAATCGAAGGGCCAAAAGGAACTACTTCTTAGCGATAAAATATTTGAATTTAATAGATAATATTTCCAAAAAGTTTCGAAATCTATCTGTACTTAAAGAAAAGAGAACAAGAGATCTATAATAATTTAATAAAAATAATCTTATGAGAAACACTTGTAATAAATAGACCTACAGAGGGTTGTTTTGGTTGGTGATGGTGAAATCCGCAATGAGTCACTGTTTACGTCACTGTGAAAGTATAGAGCACAACGGATGGACGTTCAGTCAGGTAGAACGCCCCTTGAGCTTCTCCCTTATAAGCTTAAAATCAATGGTATTAATTTCAAGAAAACAGGTGTTCGAAAATTTAGCAAGATCTGTAATATTCCCACGTTGAAAAAAAAAAAAATATTCCTTTGGGAAATAGGTAACCAAAATGTTTATTATTTTCTGGAATTGCCAACTTATAGAAAAAAAAAGAGGATCAGAGTTAAATCATGGTTTGTAAACTTTGAAGAAAAATTAAATTTGATAATTCACCTTAATAATTCACATAGGATAAATAAAAATTTAACAATAAATCGAATAAAATCGTCAAAAAAGCAAATATGACATACCGTAATTTTTTATTGAGCAAAAGCAAATAAGTTGATTATAATAAAATAGTGTATAATTAATAAATAAATTTCATGTCCTACATGACCCCTTGAGGTGTTAAATAATGAAATTCAAATTAACTGTTAGGATAGATTTTCAATCATTCGCTGAGTCATGAAAGGCCTGAAAGGAACAACCAGGCTAGTAGGCAAAATTACTCAATTCGGTTATGTTTATTTTATAACACGAAGAAAGGAGCAAATCATCTTGTTTATGTGTTGAATTCGAATGACATTTGCATAGACGGGAATTTAGGTTTTACGCTAGACGGAAATTAAATTAGCCTCGGTATATTTGAAGTGTACCATAGATCACAACCTAAATTGAACTAGGTTAATAAAATCATGCATAAAAGTCACAAGGGATGAGAAAATAATATCAATAAGGATTTATTGATGATGATGGTCGCGGCATGGGAGAATTAATCAACCAAAATCTGGTGTGACTGGTCGCACAGCACACAACTTCAGTAATGGAAAGTTGTGTTCTGTGCTTGTCACACCAGATTTTTGTTGATTAATTTCTTTCTTTAGATATAGAATAAAAGTTGAACATAGCAAGCAATCCAAATGTAAACAAACGCTCTTTCTATTTCAACAATCAAAATATAACAAAGGATAATCAAATCAAGATTGTTGGAAGCGAGTATAAACAAATTCCATACATTTTTTGTGCCCTGATATTTCAACTAATCTTTAAGATCTTATTTCTTGTTATTCTCTTGAGACAAACTTCTTTATCACAAAATCTTCATTCCACTTAAAAAGAATTTTGCATTGAAACATACATAAAATCCTGTTAAAAAACTCGACATAAAATAAATGCCTCACGATTTTTAGTTCCCAGGGGGGTCCAGGAGGTGCAATTCAAACCTCCAGCGGCTTGTTAGAAATAATTTTATTGAGTATGCTAATTTGAAAACAAATCAAAATTAATGGGAAAAGAATAAACAACATAAATATCTGTGAAATTAGATATAATACCCAATTAAAGCTCATTTCACATTGGACAGAACATTATTATAGCCAACATTAAAAAATAAAATATCTCTTTAATGGATAAAGATATCATTCGAATTCTAGTGGCATTCAAAAAAAAAATCCTAAAAGAGTATAATAATAATTTTAAAGAATATAAAATGTCAAGATTTAATGAAATTTAGAAGGTAGAATTTTACATGGTGAATTAATAAGCCGGAGTAATGTGTCTGGATTTCATTAAATAAAACACTCATAAATGTCAATTTATTCAATAAACAAATTTATTACGTTGCTATATAGGTGTAGTATTTTTGCAATAAATTTAAATTAATTCTAAACATAGAGAAAGAGTGAGAGTGTGTTTAAAAAATTTTAAAATAAATTATTATTTTAGATTTAAGTAAATGTGCAAGCCCCTCCCCCCCTCGAAATGGTTTTATTTTAAAATTTCCGGCGGACTTGGTTTCGGCAACTTAGGCTATATAAGACTTTATAGATCAGAGCCGGAACTACGAGATTTTTTAGGGGGAAAAATTTAATTTTCCCCCCCCTTTTAAAATTTTTTTAAAAAAAATAATATTTTTTTTTTTTTTTAAAATCTTTTTTTTTTTATTGCCCCCTCCTGTTTTCTGCCCCCCGCGCCTCCTCCCCCCACTCCCCCCCTCTCCAGCCCTCTATACGATAACCGTTATTTGATATCCAAATGGCTTAAATAAAATCATCGGACTGCCTGGGGTCCGAACCCGCGACCCCCACAAGGCGGCGCACTACCAACCACACCAAGCCCGAGGGCATTCTAATCATAATATGAATTGAAGATGTGTATCAAAAAATATTTTCAATAAATGATTATTGAATTCATAATTCAATATTAGTTTTTTTTTTCCTGGAAGATAGGTAACCAAAATGACCAACTCAATTATAGATTTTTTAAATAATCGCTTGATTTTCCAACCTTTATCAGACTATTCGAGGCCTAAAATGTAGTTTTTTGACTTTTGATATTACAAACAATTAGAAACTCTTACTCATAGTTTTTTTTAATATTTTCTCAGGGGGGTTGTAAGAAATCATGGACGTAGACAGGGGGAGGCAGGGGGGGGCCTTTGTCCCCCCTGGCTTGTCCCTAAAAATTAAAAAAAAAATAAAAAACAATAAAAATATATATTTTTTCCATTGGAAAGTTTTTTTTAACGCCCCAATCCACTACATTAATTTAATTTTTTTTTATTTAAATAAATAATTAATAATCTATGTATATATTAATTGCAAACCCCCCTCTCGCTCTAACGAGGAGTTGCCCCCCCCCCACCTAACAAGATGTCTAGCTAAGCCCATTTAAGAAATAATAAAACTTAAAATAGCCTACATGTATGTATGTGTTAAGAATCAAACAACATAAAATCATGCCGAAAATATTCAATATTTAATTAAAAACAAATGAAACAAGTATGCAAATGAACCTGGCGAGTTCTATCACTTATTCAAATATAAGGAAAATCTCCAAATATGGAAGCAATCTAAGAGAATATCGAGATGGAAATCGCATTAAATGGAAGATAAAGAAAAATCGGAAAAATTAAAAACGCTTGAAAAATTCTTTGCGTTTCTCACCTTAAATTTTTGGTCGTATTTTATATTTATGTTTGCAAGAGAAAGTAATAAGATATTTTGAGATTATTCTACCATGATATCAGTAGGTTTTTACTTATAAATCTTTAATAATAATTTTA